>JAAAKB020229680.1:0-11398 GCA_010014835.2 Apostichopus leukothele | reverse complement strand
GCGCCAACCGATGGTGGCGCTCCGCTTAGATAGTAATTCGCGCCCCCCGGGTTAGAAAATCCTGGATACGCGCCTGTTTATATATCTAAAATGTTACTTACAAAACACTTACTTTCTTCTTATTTTTATCTGTTTTTTTATGTGTGTTTTATGCTAGAAATCTATCTTTTTTTCTTCAAAGTAACACTTACTCTGCACATTGCAACCTTACTTTTCACATGCACAAAGAGTTAGCCAACACTTCCTTAATATTTATTTCTTCTCTTTCAGTGACGATTGCTAAAGGAATCGCGAATGGCTTTCCATTGGCAGCAGTTGTGACCACAGAAGGTTTGTATTGGTTCCTTTATACATCTACAGTCATGCGTGCATTGGCAACTTGAATAACACTAATATTTACAGAATATCTGCAAGTTGCATGTAATTAATTAATTAATGGAAATTCAGCATTAAGCAGCAAAATTCCCTCCTCTCTGACTGTCCCAGTACCATGGTACGTATATTGAAAAACAGATCCTACAGAAACTTGAAAATTTTGAAATGAGCTCCGACCGTTTATGGAGAAATTAGTCACGAGTCTAACCCATTCTGATGCAAATAATTGTGGACTTAAAACAGGGAGATATTTGTTTCCCGATGTCGAAAAGAGGAATCCGCGAAAATTGCGCGGGTGTAGGCCTATGTGTGTGTGTGAGGGGGGGTGGACAATAAGTGGCAGTAGGAGTGGGCGCGTGCCCCCAAAGTAGTGAAATACTTCAAACGTGCCCCTTTTCATAAATTAGAAGTGTCCATATTTGTAATGAATAATGACCCTTTTGTTATTAAAAAGTAACCTTTTGTTGAGAATCTAAGAAAGCTGTAACTGGTAAGTGCCCAAGTATTTGTGGAAAAATAAAGAAGCATTAATTAACAAATGTTTTTTTTAAGAATTATTCAAAAACTGGACTATGTGGTATCATATACTGGACTATGTGGTATCAAATACCGGACTATGTGGTATCTAATAGCGGACTACGTGATATCCACTACCGGACTATGTGGTATGATATACTGCATTATGTGGTATCAAAGACTGGACTATGTGGTATCAAAGACTGGACTATGTGGTATCAAATATCGGACTATGTGTATCAAAGACCGGACTATGTGGTATCAAAGACCGGACTATGTGGTATCAAAGACTGAACTATGTGGTATCAAATACCCGACTATGTGGTATCAAAGACCGGACTATGTGGTATCAAAGACCGGACTACGTGATATCCACTACCGGACTGTGTGGTTTCAAAGACTGGACTATGTGGTATGAGTCTGGACTATGTGGTATCAAATACCGGACTATGTGGTATCAAAGACTGGACTATGTGGTATCAAAGACTGGACTACGTGATATCCAATACCGGACTATATGGTATGAAAAACTGGACTATTTGGTATGAAATACCTGACTATGTGGTATGAAATACTGGACTATGTGGTATGAAATACTGGACTATATGGTTTCAAAGGCTGGACTATGTGGTATGGAATACTGGACTATGTGGTGTTGAATACCGGACTAGGTGGTACAGAATGCACAGAAAAGGGCAATTCTTATCAGGATATTTTGAGGTGGTTTTATGCTTGATCAAAACAAAGTCATATGTTCCATGCCTCTAACCCGAATTGATGTATTTTCAATTTTTATGTTAGATGTTTTCAACTCTCTGTCCGATGCTATTTACTTCAACACGTTCGGCGGCAGCGCCCTCGGTTGCTCAATTGGATCTGCTGTGTTAGATGTAAGTCCACTGCAGCATATTTCAAATCAACTGTTTTCCGCATACGTAGCGCCCTGAGACTTACCTTAACCATCTATAACAAGGATATCCCCAGGAAGGAGTGATGGGGAGTGGGGGGAGCAAATGTTGAATGTTAGTTTTTGTGTAAATCTTATTAGTATGTATAATGACTTTAATGTAACATTCTGGAGGGGGCCATCGGTACAACAGAATACAGTGGCATTGCCTCGAATATTTACATTTATGTTTATCTTATAGTGATCATAAGGTAACAGACTTAAGGAATTGGGCAAGTGGGGTGGGTAAAGGCGGGTGGTAACGAGTCGTGCAAAGAAGAACTTGTTATACTAAGGGCGAAAAACGAAGCAGTCATCCATAATTACAGGGGCAAAATAAACTAACTTGCAAGAGATTTTCGAGTCCCACTCAAATACCCGAGGGAGAGCGAGGTTGAGGGAAGGAGGGGGAAGGAGGTGATGCCCGGGGTCCTGACACGGGGCCAGCCGTGGCTTTAATGCCCCTGGTACTGCTGATGCGTCACATGACATGAGTCTTTTTCTCTAAGAGAGTAAAAGAGCAGAAGACTTTTGGCAGAAACTTCAAATTTAAGTGAATTAACGTTATTTGTTTTCAGTACATAGAAGATAACAACACTCAATTGAACTCACACAGAGTAGGGACATACTTACTGGAGCAACTGTCTGGACTGAGAGATGAATTTGAAATCGTTGGTGACGTAAGAGGAAAGGGACTCATGATTGGTGTAGAGTTAGTCGAAAACAAGGTAAAGACTTTACACGATTTTATGCTTCTTCTATTTCAAGGACTAGCGATTGTGAAATTCCCTCCATTACCATATAGTATTGCTTTGTCCAAAACCTGTGACAAATAATACACTAATGACAGAAACAGTTGTTATATAAGAAACTATTCATTCATCAGTATTTTAACACTGAAGATGGTGGCATTGGACCAATCTGTGACTTACGTTTTGTCTAAACTGATGCTTGGCCATGATGTTTTATCTTTGGCTTTTCCTGAAGAAAGTATGCTCAGTAAACTAAAATGTTCAACTTACAGAGGATTAGGGAACAATAAAAAAAAAGGCACAAAGTTACAGGCTTTGATTGAGGGGAAATTGCCTTAAACACAGTGTGGAAACCCTTTGAATGATAACCTATTTCAATGTGAGCTATGATAGTGACTGTGCAGTGATCTGCTCAGGTCCATTCATACCACCAGAAAGCTGCATTCCCTTATTTCCCTAACTGTCAAGTGTGTCCTTTTTTGGAGGGGTGTGGGGGAGGTGGTGGGGGGTGGGAGTAGTCTTTGTTCGGTATTATAAAGCTGAGCGGTTCTCGCCTTACAATACAGAGAGGAGATAATGAACCTTATGGTCACGTCAGTATACTATATATGTAGTATTCTTGTGTGTTCATTCGCAGGAGACCAGACTACCGTTAGCTCTTGAGAAAACAGCAGCAATATTTGAAACGATCAAAGACCTTGGAGTTTTAATCGGTCTGAAAGGAACGGCCCTCAACGTAAGTCAGCCTAACATAATGTTTGTTTGTATAGCCATTATATCGTCCTACCAAAACCTGGATCTTGTCATAACTTGACCTCATATTTCGCGAGGGGGAGGGAGAGACACTGTTGCCAGATGCATTCACAAATTTATCTCTGCGGGCATAAAAAATGCTGTAGGGATGGGCAGGACTTTGACCTAAAGATGTTGGTTAACCTATCAACTACAGACACTGGAACATCCCATTTAACTCAGGTCATAAATGTCCAAAGTGGAATATCTCAGACTCTTCAGAGCGGACGTGGCATTTGTCATGCTCCATCACAACTTGGGTGTATTTATGAGTATCTAACGTCCCAGCTTTAAGTTCAACCAGGGAGTTCCATAACAACTCCCTGGTTCAACATCCTGACAAGATGGAAGCCCTCACAGATCATGGTGCACATACTTGGGGTGCCAGACAGGGTGGGGGGGAGAGGGTGGGGTAAGAGAGAATAGACGAATGAAGTTATAGAGTGGGAAACAAACAATTCCTCAGAATAGGTATTATGTCAACATACCAGGTAAACAATTGTTAAGAATTACTTATACAAAACTGTTTACATTCTACATACAAGGACATCTTCTCTAACTTTTTAACCTACTTTCACAGGTTTTCGACATCAAACCGCCAATGATTATCACCAAAGAGGATGCAGACTTTACAGTTGATGTGATCAGAGAGGCCATTCTACGCAATCAATAACAGGAAAAATCATATTTCGCATCAATTGATAACAAGAATCCGTTGACAGGACCAACATTATTCCTAGATGTAAGGGGGCTGGGGTTGAATGTGTTTTGATTGTTAGTGCCCAGGCTCTATCTTAGGTGACTTTAACTGTTTCTTTTTGCCACTACAGATGTTAAATCAAAAGAAAATTAAGATGAGGCATAACTTGGGTACTAGGGTTATATGATGAAAAAGTACCTGGCATTATACCTACTTATGGTCATCCAATTTGTGGTCATCCAACCTACTTGTGGTCATCCAATTATTAAGCCAAAACCTAACATATCTGTTGTATTTACCAGATTAGGAAGTTGAAGAAAGCTACACACAGGATTATGTATTTAAAGTGCAAGTTTACTTGTTGTAATACACTGTCAATACATGACACACACACAGTGGCAGGACCTTCAATTAAACTGGGTGAAACCAATGCTAAGGCAGCACTGACTGGAATTACTTGTAAAAGCATGTTGTTGTCATGGTGATGACTTAAGTTGGGTGACAATTGAAGGAAGCTTTAATACCATTAAGCTTTTAATGAATGAGGCCATGTCAAATTTTATGATTTGCCCGGATGTTGCATCTTTGTTTGGGATCAGTATAATATTAATGTGACACTAATCTGAGCCTCAGTTATGCAACAGTAGTGTAGAGCAGCAGGGGTATGAGGGTGCCTTCTTGCCCACCCTCAGATTCTGGCAGGCTAACCCCCTTCAAAATGAGGTAAAGATAATATTACCTTCACTCATGTGATTACGCTACCACAGGACCCTGGAAGCCTCCTCTTTCTGGATAATGGTAAAGAAGATCTATTTTCCTCCAAGTGGTAAGGTAATTTGATGGCAGTGCAAGCCTAGAATAAGCAAGAATTATAACGCAGTATCATAATTTCACAAAGAAATATCAATCAAAAATCAAGTTTGTTTTCTAATTTTATTATTAAAAAAAAAACTTGTTATTTAATGCTGAAAGTTTGAATTTTTAAAGTCTATAAAAAATATTTGTATCATAAATTGTAAGCATCAACTAAAATATGCATATATTTGTTTTGATTTTATGACCTAACCTTTAATTGAGTTGTTATATGCATCCATTATCACCAGTAAGAATGTTACAGTAGGGGAAACAACATTTTGTATAAAGCCGGCTGTTACAAAGTTTCACCAAAACCAAAATTATAATCAACGAATTAAGAAACCTTCGTAGATGCAGATAGGTTGGGGTGTTAATGAGGTTTCTTGTGGCTAACCAGTAAGAGAATGTGAAATTGTTGTTATTTCTATCACTTCCTTTAAGAGGTTCTGAAGGGGAAATGGGCAGTATTAGCAAGTTTACAATCCTGGCAGACCAGGGCGGGTGGACAGGGGTGGCATTTCCCATCCTGCTATTGTGAAAAACCTGAAAAGTGCCTATATTTACAAACAAAATATTTTCTTTGTTTTTGACAATGAAGAATACCATTTTCCCTTTTTGTAACATTAAAAATTGATTCATGTTTCTTATATAAACAGTTTAAATTTATTTTTTGTTGCAAAGTTTTGGGGTAATGTTGTGGTTGACACCACCCCCCCCCCAGCCCATCCTCTCTCCATTAAATTAAAATTGTGATGACCCCTTGACATTTGTGTCATAACTTTCTTCAGTGGATAAATGACTTGCATGTTTCAAAGGAAAACAAAGACATTTTCAACTAATTTGACAGAACAGCTATAAATTATACTAAATTTTCAAAATCCATACCTTTGCAAATGAACTTGCTTAAAAGGATGTGGATTTAATCTCTACTAAAGTAAAAATTACAGTATAGATTAAAACAGTCCACTTTGACTACTAAAACATATTCTTTAATTAGGGTGTGTTTGTTTCAATTTCCCGGTTCTATCAAAAGATATTTGATAGAACAACCCTTCTTTTGGACATCTTTTCATTTCATTTTAAATTTGATATTTTATACTTTCCTCTTTTCAACTTACAAATATACAATTTCTTGACAATCACATTCTACCATAATTTGAGTCTGAAAGTCTTTTTGACTGCTTTTTATGAGCACAACTATCACTGAACCAAAATATTTTACGTCTATACTTATTCTATCTTGTATCAAAGCAATAACATTCCATGTATGAAATAATGTTTCAAAGAATATTCGAGTATGAAATTCACTTTTTGAGCATTTAAAGAACCTCAACTATCACTAAGCAAAAGTATTTTATGTCTATCCTTATTCTATCTTTTATCAAAGCAATAACATTCCATGTATGAAATCATGTTTCAAAGAATATTTGAGTGAGAAATTCTTTCATCAAACAATAACCATTCCATATATGACATAACAACTCATCTTGCATCAAGTATGATAATTCCATTTTTGCCATTACACTTTTAGCCATACCTTCTCCAAATTTACTTGTATGATGATAGTTGTTTAAGACGAAATTTGAGTCTGAAAAATCTCCTTTTGAATGCTTTTCATAAACAAACCTTTCGCAAGACAATGCATTTTTTTAGAAATAGCCTGAACCTTAAAATGTTACAGTTCATCTTATTCTATCTTGTATCAATTACTGAGATTCCAATTATGATGTATAACATGATTATCGATACCTTTTTAGTGTTTTCCTTGCTGATCATGAGTAACCAGTAAAAAGAAAGAATAATTAAAACATTTTAACAAATTTTGATTTTAGACTAACTTTTTTAACTAAGCAATATATATAAATCACCTAAGTTATGTTTGTGTTTAATAAAGCATGTTAGGTCATTTGCCGATACATTATGGTAAAGAACACAAATCCCAAATTTTGTTGTGTCTTATGATGTGTTTCATATTATAGACAAGAGTGCATTTATACCTTATGGAGCCCCAACCGAATATTTTGAAAAGGTGTGTTTTTCTTTTCTTTTTTATGCCATTGCTCATCAAAATCAAACTGTAATGACTTTGGTAATTTCTCTTCCCAGACAACTTACTGCTGACCCATACACTGGCCAAAATATTAGGACCACTCTCAAAATATTATATGCCAACTATTAAACCAGGATCACGATAGCAATGTTGTTTTCACAAATGCAAGAGAACCCTCCAGTCTGCTGTGGTTCAAGCAGTTACTGATAGCAAAGCCAATGCATAGGCTGATGACAGACAATGCAAAATTTGATATTGAAGAGGAAAATATACCACACCGTTGGTTGAAATCTCAAATTCGAATTTGACAGCCCATCCTCAGCATTTTCTTCATAAGTTTAGGTATGGTTTGTGTTGAATTTAAACTATTTTGGGTAAGATAAACTCTTCCATAATCCGTTAGGTGGATCATAGTCAGATGGTCTGTGATTTCATTTACTTTCCCATTACTTTCCCAGTAATATGATATTGTTGTACTCTGTGATACATTTGGAATGTTTTTGCGTGCTTTTCGAATTGTGTCATTGTTCTCTTCATGTAGAATGTTATCACTATGCAGTATGCAAATTGTTCCCAAGAATATAACTTCTCAACGTAGATAAATGATTTGTATATAATATAAAGTAAAAGTTGGGAACAAAAATTGCCACAATGACATCACTATTTACTGACTCTGGTGTTGCCAGAAGAATTGTTCAAATAAATTTCCAAAAAAATTTGTAAACTTTGTATCTCCACCATGTAAAATGCTATTAGGCTTTGATATGACCCAAAACATTTCTATTGTTTGTTAAAAACAAAACAATGAATTTCAGCTACTGGAAAATCCCTTTAAGGTTTCCCTGAAAGAAGGACTAGCTTGATGAGGTGTTCCTCTCCAGTATAAACATAGCCCATGGTAGTAACATTAGTTAGTAGTAGAACACACCTAACTTATAACCCGGCCACCACTAACAATGAGTTTCATCAACAATTATTAAACCACATTATAGAATTAAAGAATAATTCATGAAAGACAATCACATGTTAGAGTACTGCTTTGTGAGTTTGCCTGCAGCTGCTTCATCCAAGAACCAATGAACCTCTCCCTGAGGGTTCACTCTCGCAGCTGGTAGGGGCACAGCCTCTTCCACTTCCAATACTCTCTGTTTTGGAGGAGGTAAGAAGAAAAACATATTTCGGATTCAGTTATGAACAAAATGCTGGTGAGAGAAGAGAGAAACTAGTTTGACTGGTCATCACCATGCCGGGGAGATTCTCTGAATAAAGATAGTTTGAATATTACTGAAGTTCTGATTTGTTCTGGTGTCTTGCAATATGTTATGAATTATTACGGCAACGCTCAGACCAGGAAATCTGTTCCATACATGACCTTAAATAACAAGGTTGATTCACATAATTTGTGTATTACTGGCAGTATTAGAGACTGTCACAACTTGTTGTTACTGTAAAAATTAGTGAGTTCTGTCAAATGGCAGCAAGGTCATTTAGAACAGAATGAAGTTCTTGCAGATCCCCCAAAATGTCTGTACTAATCTTGGAATGTTTTCAAATTTTAGTATAGAAATTTGTAACTCAAAGTAGGGTAATATGACCACCAGTTTAGTACTTATAAAAAATCCATCTCTCATTCTGTGGAGTATTTGTAATGAGAGTAAATGTTCTGTGCAAAGACATCAATCACAAGATCTTCAACTATTAAACAATGCCACTTGTCATGAGAGATGTATGCAGCAGCCACCTAAGGCATTTAGTTTATAAATTCAATGTAACAATTTAACACAAACCTTGACATTATCAGCCTTGCCAGCTCCTGTTGATGCAAAGAGTGCACATCTGGAAGAATCTATGACTGGGAATGTCATGGTGACCCTACAAGGGGGCGGCTTGGGCGAGTCAGAAATTGGTGCAATTGTCAATGATGTTTCCTAGGAAAGGACAACAAATTTTATTTCATTTGATTGACACAGGGACTTCATGTGCACAGTAGTTATGCAAGATCCGATATGTTTTTGTTTATATATGTATTGTCTAAATGTAATGACATTTTTGATGACAATTGAATCTTCTGTTGCCAACACAAAACAAGGACACATTTCCCTGCATCTACATTATGAACAGATTCTGATACACAAAATGGGGCAAAGTATAGTGAAAATTGTGGGAAAAGGTGAATTGGGGCAAAGTGTGAAAATCATTTTATACCCTCTAGTCGAAAGTCAGTTTTCAATCTTGCTTTTAAAATGTTAGTGCTTAAAATATACAAGTGCTTATAAACCAGTGTAGTTTGCATAAATCCAGTTCCCACTTCCACACATCAATTACAGTATTTGATTTAAATGTTTTCTGTTCTTATGGTGCTTTTGTCTACTGGAAAGGTCATGTGCATTCCTTTTTTTTCCTACTGCAAATGGCAAAATCCACTTGCAGATACTTTGAATTTCAAAGCCTGCATTGGTCTTCTCAATGTAGTATCTTGGAAGTAGCTACAACAAAGAAGCTATCAACACTACCTTGGATCCAAATCAGTGATGTCATTTTCTTGGTATATTGTTTAACGCTTGAGGAAATGTTCCAGACACTTGTCAGGGGTCACTTACATTTAGCAATGGGTGTCCTGGAAACAGTGAACAGGTGTGGCCATCTGGACCCATACCAAGGACAAGAAGGTCAAACACTGGTAGCCCCTTCTCATTCTTGGGAACCTTGTCTACCTTTGAAGCATAATCCTTGGCTGCTTCCTCTACACTTAATTCAGGTTTAATTGCATACATTTGTTCCTCAGGAAGAGACGTTTTGCCAGCGAGCCAATTTTCCTTTGAGAGAAGAAAAGCATGAAAATGTCAGAGAAATTGAAACTCAGAGAATTGTCAGAGAAAGAGAATGATCATGCACAAAACAGGAACTAATTTACACAACTAGGCTGGTATGCATAATAGGAGGAATGAAAACTAAGTGGTGGAATGAGGTGTGGTGAGTGTGAAAAGGATAGCAATGTATTTGCTACATCAATTGAACCTAACCATTCCTATAGTATTTCTCTAGCACCTAACCACTGAGTAGGCCTAGGCCACTTGTAATTATGCTGGTGTATTGCCTTATTGGTATTATTTGGTGAACAAAGGGATAGAAAGGTGATGCAATGTGAAGTATTGTAAGTGAGGAAATTAAAATATTGCACGCTAGACAATGGGAGGAACTGTATTGGTAAATTATGTAATTGGCAGGAAGCTGGAGAATGTTAAACTAAAAACTGGAGAATGTTAAAGAAGCAAAGACCTAATCACGTAGTACCACAACCGTTCTCCTTTCCCTGTCTAGACCGACCACATACGGGAAACTGCATAAATTATACACTGGGAATGTTTAGGTCCTAAGAAAGCCACATATTCGTACCTGGCTGGTTATCATAAAAAATATTCATAAAGGCACAACAGCGTTATAGTTACCTTGTACAATTTGTAGGTACTATCGTCATTGTCAAAACCTACGAGCCTCTCGTCGCAGAAGTAAACATGCCATTTCGCCCATTGGATCCCTTCCATTGCTGGTAATTCCTTACCAAGGAACTTTGCGACACTGCCTCCTGAGACCCCAATATAAAACTCGCCCCTAGCCTGTACAGCCTCCTTACTTTTATCAGCGACGAACTTTGCTACAACCTTTGGAACAGCTTCGGTTGCATTAATATGAACTCTTTTTGCAGCCATCTTGAGGAAGAAGTTGTCTAATAAAAGTGATTGGGAAGTGAGCTCGCATCGAGGTACGGTGTAAAAAGACGGTTGTGGCTCAAACACTGATCTGTACACTAACTCAACTGACTGGAAATTTCATTTCCCCGGCTTGAAGCTAGCAATCAATAGTTTGCCAATTTCAATATCAGTAAGCAAACATACAGTTTACAAATGCTAGAGGATTTGCTCATAATATCAACGGATAGTCATATGCGATGAAGAAATTAGTGTAACATCACGCTGTTCAAACAAACTTTTCGGCATTATTAAGTATTGAAATTTGGCCAGAGAGTCTTAGAGTTGTCATATGACGTATCACCTGATTGTAGACAAGACTGTTTAAATTTGTAGCGCGAACTCATTTGAATACATTACCACATCAAAAGGTTACCATCACCGACCGATTGCAGACAAAATTACAATTTAAAGCGATATTATGGTATAGAATACTTCAGTTACATTTTATATTATGTAATTATGTTCCGATCGACCAATTTTCTCATAAGTGGTTACTAATTTACTTGATTCTGTATGCCTAACCAGTCTAGGCTAGGCCCTAACTGTGTTACTACAATACTACAGTACTAGCATACTACTAGTAATAGCATGGACATGGACAATTCCGGACACCTAAGCCTTAAAACACCCCAAAACTATATCTTCTGGTGTAAATGACCA
>JAAAKB020229569.1:0-11399 GCA_010014835.2 Apostichopus leukothele | reverse complement strand
GGGGCGGGATTAAACTTGCAGATAGTTTTCAAGGCATGAACTCTAACCAAGCGCTGCAGAGGTGAAAAATATATTGTTAATGGCTTGAGAGGTAACTTCATAATACTAACATCCATCATCACACTCATAAATTAAAAGCCTCAGGGGAATGATAAGCCTGTTTTCAATAAGTGATATTCACTGTTCTTGCATTAAAAACTTTCTTGAAAATAACTATTTATGGGCAAGACAATAGAGCTGACAGTTTACACCTATAGCAGAAAATACCTAACTGCCATACTAATGTGCTAGCAATTTGGACTAAAAAAGGAATACTTGCATAGACTCTGAGTCATAGCATCTTGTTTATTTTGAATGTCCACACAAAATGCTTCTTTCAGCAAAAGACAGATGCCCCAATAAATCCAAAACGAGTAAGCAGAGAACAAATCTAAACACTGTGAATGACTGTCTTCAAAATGTGCAGCTATGTAAAGCCACAGGCGAATTTATAGAAACCTGTGTAACTAATTCAGAAAACAGAAAAGGACAGAGATACTTGGCAAAGAGCTAAATATTCCCATCAATCATACAGGAGGTTTTCATTTTTTTTTTGCACAGAGCAATATGAGAAGCATGAATAGACAGATGGCATCTACCCTTTGGTGGCAACAACGCCTTTGAGATACCAGAAAACAGTGTTCATCTTGGCTTATATCTTTCACAATTACCTATATTATATGAATTAGTGGTGAACATACTGATAATGTAACTATTTCAGAGATAGTATACATACAAACTGAAGTTGGAGGCAGTTGGAAATCCACAGTATGAGAAGCATACTTGATTATTTTAATTACATATATTTCTTTCATTTCTACAATGCACCGGTTATAACCCAGTTCACTAGACTAGATGGCCGTACTAGATTGCCATTCACTTGACTAGATGGCCATAATCAACTGCAGTTTGTCGGTCTGCCATGTCATCAATACAATTATCTGTGAGCGATACCAATGGTTTCCATCAAGATATTGTAAACAGGCTTTATGTGGATTTTGGGATTGAGGCACCTCGGTTAGCTTTATAACAGTAGCAGTTTTCTATCTGCATGGGAAGCACTAACACATGTCCCAAACTCCAAACTTCAACAAGCATACTGGAGTTTCCTTTGCATCATGATGGAAAACTCAAAGTAGAAGCTGTTTAATTGATAGAGCAGCGCTGGGCAGCGATGTTAAAAAGTTCCTTTGTGAAACACTATCATATGACAGAGGGCACATTAACCAAAAAATTATAGATATATAGATATATTTTTCAGAATTCTTTCCATCTGAATAACAACTTTAACTTCTATATTAAACTCTGCAGGAGTTCACAACCCCCACACTGGAAGTAATATGATCTTTGTAAATAACTAAAGTGCATTTTCAGTCGTCAACTGAAATATATGGATTACCCTAGACACTGAACCAATATCTTTCTTTCTTAGTCATTCTTTATCATTCCTAACTTTTCCAGGGATATCTTGTGTAAAGACTAGCTAAAATACAACCCTTGTTTACTTGACTATGCCTGTGTAGCCCCCACCTAAATAGTTGAAGGAGTGGTATTGTGTTTGCAGAATAATATATTGTTAAAAGTTTTCAAAGCCGGGTCTGAGTCAGTCACACCTCACTTCACCTATCCAATGAATATAGGTCCTACAGGAAAGAACTCTATAGTCACCAATGAAAAGGGTTACAGCTACCAATAGGCTTACAAAACCACAAAAGACAGTGATGAAGGGGAAAAAAGGTATTGTGCATTCTTTTCTATGCATATTGCCAACCATCTGTGTCTGATCTCAAACTGTTACCAAAGATAATGGGGACCCTACCTACCTACCTAAGTACCCCTCCATGCAAACCAAAGTGAAAAATTATTCCCAAATCTGTAGCAAGGAATACATTGACACAGTGAGGACCATTGTCATCTTGGTTACCTGAAAATTGGTTCTCAAATCGCTGTTGCAGCGGTATTTTTTCTGTTTGGTCAGGGAGTCTCCATAACAACTCCCTGGTTTGGTTGAGAGTTTGGGAACTTCTCAATTTTAGAATCCCATGCCAATACAGGTTACTTAATGTTTATTAACTTTGAAGATTTGTTTTTCACAAGTTGTTATTAATGAAGATCAAAAAGCCTTCTTTATCCATTTCTCTCATTAATTGCTGTTTTGCGTGTATATGAAAATCATAATGTGATAATTGTCTTTTTATCTGAATGGATCTAATGCTCACTAAATAGTTTGATCAAAGGCAATCTACTAAAATGGCATTAATATAAAGATTTTTTTTTTAAGTGGGGATGGGAGATGGGGATAGGGGTATGGGGTAGGGAGAGGGGATAAGGGGAGGGTGTAGGGGAGGGGGAGGAAACTCAATGTGAAAACTGTTATAGCATGTCAGGTGCGATCTCTACCCTTTGTTTGGTGCTATTCAAACAAGGGGCAGACCATTGGGCAATGC
Source organism: Apostichopus leukothele (assembly GCA_010014835.2). Lineage (NCBI taxonomy): Eukaryota > Metazoa > Echinodermata > Holothuroidea > Aspidochirotida > Stichopodidae > Apostichopus > Apostichopus leukothele. The sequence goes on along the minus strand of JAAAKB020229569.1, from coordinate 8,913 downwards.
CTGGTAGGCTGGCCGGTTGGACTTGAGCCAGGTAGAAATTTACAGCCCATTCAAAGAATAATGGTCCGACCTACGTGATGGATGCCGGGCTGGTTTTAAGACCCAGTCAACTCCTGCTTCTAACAGAACAAACTCTTCTGATTATCCCATAGTAACAGCCATTACAGACACTTTACATGATGGAGAGTAATTAACAAACACATAAACCACACGATTAGCAAAGCAAACACCACTATTTCCACCTTCACAACAATTAACTTCTACGTGAAAATAAACTTGTTTTATTGCCTGCAAGTTGTTCTCTTCAGGTGTTCCTACAAATGGTAAAAATATGCCATCAAAGTTGACCAGCTATGACTAAATCATATATGCAGTACTACACCAGTGTTGTCAACGAGGCACTTAATGTCAAAAGCATAATGACTACCAGACGATTTTGAAGTTTTCCTCATAAAGATAATACAGTGACTGGTAGTAATGTCTCGACTAGAGTCAGGAAACTAACTTAAATCACTGGTAATGTCTGCCTCCCCTGGAAAAATCAAAGTACTATAATAAGAATCCCCCCACCCCCAACCTGGTGATGGTTAACTCAATCAAGTTTGATGGGTAATTCTTTTTAATGTCTTCTAGTTAAATAGTCAATTTTTGGGACAGTTAACCAGCTTGTCTTCTGCCTATCCTTCCTATACTATAGTACATGTATACTTTATGACAGCTTGTTTACTCAAGACATGCGTGTAGTCTTGAATGTTCACTTGTTGTCATAGTCTTCTAAAGACAGCTTTGTTAGGAGAGCTTCTTAATGACAGCTACTTTAATACAGCTTCTTAATGACAGCTTCTTTACTCTGACATGCCTGTAGTCTTGAATGTGTTCACTTGTTGTTGTCACTGTCTAGCCAAACCTGTCTGATGCTGTTATCAGATTCATACTTAACAACTCCTTCCTTTCAGGGATGGTTAAAAACCCAGTTGTGTTTGGTATCAAAGAAAGCCATGGAAAGTACTTCCTGTAATAAATACTTTACAGGAACATTGAAGTGTTTAGTTTTGATGCATTAAGTTACTACAAGTCTCATGGAGCTGTCCCGCAACAAGGTATAGTTGAGGGGAATTACAGACCTGTTACAGCTACTCTGAACAACATCTGATGTGTTCCTATTAGTTCCTCATAAGCAGGTCAATTAGGTTTATATTGCTAGTACAACATTGACCTTAGCCATATACCTGACATTACACATCCAAATTCTTTTAACTTTCTCTGAAGCAATAAACTAGCATATTTCTGTTTCCCTTATCAGGAGTCCAGACAGACTAGTGAGTTCCAATTACCTTCAATTTCATGTTAACTGGAACACTTCTAATTTTGAGTGGCTTTGACAGATCTTGATAAAAGATTACAATTCCCTAGTCACATAATTTTCATTTCTCTGACAACTCTGGATCATAACAGCAGTCAAAGAAAAGGGTGGGGGTAGGGGGGAGAAGGAAATCATCTAAATTATTATTCAAGATTTGTTTTTCTCTTCAGGAATACCGACATCCACAATGTAACATTTTTAATGATCCATTTCAGTCTCGATCAGATGAGAGTGCAGAACTCTTTGCTTTGGCTAGATAAAAAGCATCTGGAGGGCATGTTAGATGTAACATTCAACTTGGAGTTACAACAAGGCAAGAGTTACTGTACCTATAACTTGTCAATTTGATCCTCTCTATACTATCTGGGAGTGGAGATGATAACAGAACTCTAAAACAAGCAATCCAGTTGATGACTTCTCACATGTTAAGGTTACCATGTAAGGGCTTCTTCATAGAGCAGATAGGGCAATAGTGTTGTGGAAAGGGATGTAGAAGTTTAGTGGCAAAGTCATCTATTGTTACAATTAATGGAAAAACATTGAAAAAACACTGAAATAGGCTAAAGCAACCACTGTTAGTAAGTTAAAATAATCTAAACTGTTTGTCACAGCGATTAAATTTTTTAAGACACCATGGAATTATTGCCACATATTAACAGCAATTCTCTAGCCATAAAACACTTGTTATGACAACAAAGTTTTCCTCCCAGACAGTTTTGAATCATTAAACACCTACTTTAGCACTTCCATATTCCGTTGGCCTTGAGTTCTATCCAATGGTAAGCAAATTAAGTCTGAAAGACCCCATGAGAAAGTAATCATTCGAAAAGTTTTGCTGGTATTAACCTACTTTTTCTATCGGTGTTGTTTTATCAAAATCAAATTGGGTGCTAGTGTTTATTACATATAAAGTATACATTTCTTTACCACAACAACAAAAATTATGTGATTATTACTATCACTGAAAACTTTCCCCACTTTTCTCGGATGAAACAAGTTTAGGAAACCCTACGCTGGAACATGGTTTCAACTCTTAAAAGAAAGTTGCTGATTAATCAATACACTGAGAGTTACATTTAACTTTGTTCCCTGTCTATAGGATATAAACCAGATCTAAACAGACAAATACTTCCAAGAGCAATCCAGTATTCTTCCTACTTCCACAATTTGGCTGAATATGCATTCTGTCTGGGGTTAACTTAAATTTCATTCTAGATGCCCACTGGTAAACATTACTACTTTTTATCCAAAACTTTCTGACATTTAAGTCTCTAATAAAATCCCCAAAAGGGTACATATAATTTGATCTTTTCTTGTTGCTATGGACTTTGTTTTGATCATTACCAAGGAAACGCAAGCTTTTGATGGGATCCCCTTTTCAATGTCTACAGAAGAGATGTCAACACAGCATGGATTCAGAAAGCAACATTTCAAAGAGTCAAAGAACTGAAGATAAAAAGAGGAAACTTTATCCAGGATCATTAGAATGTGAATCATCATCTGGTTTTAATTTTATTCTATAAGAAATAGTTTCAGTTTTGATAGGCCACTAACCTGTCTGGACAGGTCAATCAAAATCAACTATTTTTACCGTTCAGCAATGATCATGGATGCCTCTTGGGATAGTTTTGTTTCTTTTACTTCAGAAGATATCAGAACTGTCTTTGTGCAACTAACTTTTGAAGCTAAACATATAAACAAACTCAGTAAAGGAAGACTTCAGACAGAATTTTAGTCTTCAAATGTCATGCTCTGAGAAACAAACTAAAATAACATTGGTTTTCAAGATGTTCAGGTTTTATATATGTTTAAGTCTCTGAAATGCTCCTGTGAGGCATAACTGAGGATGTTGCCAGGTGCCCAGTGTAGGTCTAATTATAAATGTTAATCCATTCTTTTATAAATTCTAATAATTCAACAAAAATATGTTCTTTCAATATCATATGAATAACACAGCACTGTTGGATGATGACATTCAAAGCCACTTGTCCTTGACCAATAATTTGTCAGGCATTGTGAACTGTAATTTGAGGTCATAAAAGAGTCTCTCTGACTTTGTGTTACATCTGAGTCACTGACCTAATTGCATCTGCATGTTTTAAACTAAGTAGTCCAGCCACTTTCATTGATGAGCCTCAGATGTTTAAGGGGTCATTTCTCAATGAAAGGTGGTATAGAAATATAGTTGGACTCCTTTGAATTGTCTATAACATATCAAAATTAATTCTGTGCCTTTAGTCATATATGAATGCTTCTTTATTAATTTCGTGCCAACTACTTCATTCTTACACTAGTTAATGTTTAAACAGTTTGTAGGCGGAAGAATTGATAGATGTAATTATTACCTGAATTTCAACTTATCCTGAAATGGAATTCTTTTTTAAATATTTCTTAAATATAGCAAAAAGGAGAGTTAAATGTCTTTACAAATAAACACCTGCTGAGAATTTCCTCTGCTGCTTAATTAATACCTCCTCTTGCTATCTATCTCCATGACATATATAACCCTGTCTACCAGACATCCTGTTCAAGTTAAAGCCCATCTAAGTCACATGGCATTATCTCTCACAAACTTAGCTCTCACAATAAGTGTAATTAACTTAATAATCTCCTGATTATTTTCAGCGTTTTGACCATTGTATCTTTTAAGTAGAATCTCCAATCTACAATTAACATTCAAGGAGTCGCCCATTTAGATTGGTTTCCTTTATCTTTCTTTCTTTAATTCATGTTCAGATAGATAACAGAGTTTAAATCTTTTCTTTTGTTATCAAGCCACACCATTTTGGTAAATGGCTGCAGACAATACACAGTTAATAATCCAATCTACACATTGTAATGGTAATGACAATTACATCTATTCATTCCAGAGGTCTTCAAAAGCAAACCACTTTCTTAAATCCTCCTGCTTCATCTATTATTTAATTGAAGATGAATGATAAGCAAGTAGCCTAGCCCAGAGGGAGAACCGGATCCCACCTTGGCAGTGGAGGTAGAGGAGCTCTCAAGACAAGACAGACAACATGGAAACCCAAGAGCGAGCAATGATAATAGGGAAACCATGTCAATAGTAGGTCTTACAAGACAAATGCACAATGAAGAAGAAAACAATTGTGAGAACCTAGAACCCTGTTAGCTAGCTGATCTACTCAATTAAGTGGCTAGAAATACAGCTGTAGGGCTTTAATACAAAAGATCTTTCTCTTCCAAAGAGGTTCAATTTCCATACTGAGCTGGGGAAGAGAATTGAGAAAGGCTTACAACCAACCACCAAACTCAATAGCGGATTCCTTTGAAGTACTTCTTAATCTGTGACTGACATGCAGAGGATAGGATGAAAACTACAGACCAAACAATTAAACAAATGAACCACACTTATAACAATGGCAGATCTACAAAGGGGAATGATAGAAGGGAACAGCACAATGACCAGAGAATAATTTATCTACTTTTGCATCCCAAAATGCAATGCAAAATGGTCAATTTGCTATACAAGTACAACAATGTGTATAGCAGATATATTTACACAAGAACCTTTAGCATTTTATAAGAAGCCTCAAACACTACTATATCAAAATTGAACAGTACATTATTCCCCGAATGACCTCTGTGGTTTATATATATATAAACAGATGCTTAGAAACTAGAAGCTAGTAGGGTTCATCACTGCAGAAGAATCATGTTTATATACTATAATACTACATTATGGCTTTCAGAGGGATAATATTCCTACTGCATAGACCAAGCAACCTTACCTTGTGTACATTTCCCCTCTCTCCACTTAAACCAGACTATTATTAAACAGTGAAATGGGTCAGTTCAGATGCAGGAAGCTGCTTCAGGCTTAGTGAAGATGAAGAAGACATGGGGACATTTTACTGTTTCACTCACTCACAATAAATATTACTAGCCAGATATAAATGGTAAAATAATACCTTAGAGCTAACAACAAAACTTAACTCTACACACAAATCACTCAGTTAGTAAAGGTTTCTTTTAAAGTCAAACCCTGAATGGCAGGCATGAAATCTAACAGAACAATCACTCATATTCATGAAGCTTTCCTGACCCCAGTAACCTCAAAATGTAAAAGCTGAAAATCCTTTTCACATAAACAAACCCAAACAACGCCCTTTCTCTCTAACAAGCTGAAAGAAATTTGCTGTCCTCAGATAAATGTCCAGCCAAGGGAATGGGGGGGGGGGGTGCAAAAGGACAAGTAAAACACATGTCTGCTGTCAGATTAACTTCCTGTCTTAATATATGACCTCAAAGGCAATCATCTGTAACTCCCAATGAGAGATGTACAGTGAGATGAAGATATTCAAGAGGACTAGTGACACTGGTTTAGACAGATCAATTGTTATAGGTCACTTTGGCATTCCTTCAATCTGGAATTATTGGTCACACATTTTCCCTTGAGAGCAAATGAAATGGAAATATGCTTTCCTTCTGTGGTAGTTTCAGGCATAATTTAAAGGAGACTCACACAGTCTCCAAAGTTCTAAGACCCTTCCTGCCGAGAACCACCTGGATCACCAAATGTATTAAACTATTAATATAATAATTTGACAAGTTACAAGAAAATTGATCAGTTACATAGCAGCAATTACAGAAAACGTTTGTTGCAATTGATGTTGTGGTATCTGAAGAAATGATATGGATTATGGATTTCAAGATTTAAGGGATATTAAAGTGTGTTAAAATCATTTAATGAAACTACCATCATGAATATCAATCCACCAACAGTCTCAGACTGATGACATTATATCTCGTTGCTCTTTGTTAAATTAATGACAAGTTGGCCGCATTCTCTTGTGGAGTTATTTCCTCCTGCCTCACTCTATCTTGTTTCTTCCTTTCCTCTGGAGATGTGATGAGTGAGAACCACACAGCTAGTTGTGTTATGGAAAGTATATTATTCATATGACATCCCTTTAATCCAAGCTGAGGGCAAATTTCTATCACTATGGAGCAATAGTTTTTACAGCCTTTTGCTTCTTGACAGACCAAGGATATGACATGTCATCAGGTTCTACTGATATAATTGATGAGAGTAATTGCCATGATCCCCCCCCCCCCTCACACAAGTTTATCTCTTATTATTATAAGTTTTTCCTCTGTTCCTTAATAATCAGTTATGAAAATAATCAACCTAGATTTAATGAGCCAATAGACAAAATCATGGTTTTGAATCATATCCTGAAAGTCTACTCCCTATAATTGTACATTAGTAGCCAGACATTGAATCTGTCATGTTAAGTGGTATGTGAACTGGCTGTATCTCAGACCATTCCTGAAAATGAAATAAGGAACCCTACCTACTAAGATATGTTCTGTTTATTTTAAAGACATCCTACAACATTAAAGTTTATTAGTCATATAATCACTATTTAATTAGGCAATTTTCACTGTTGAATTAATTTCAAGAGTTTATCAAAGAGGAACTTTTCCTGCTGTCATCCTCCTGGAGTCGATAATTACTGTCATTGTGATCCCAATCACAGAAGAAAATTAACCCCAGTAAAACACTGTTACCATAACAACCATATGCTGCACAAAGTTATTGCTATCCTGTGGGATCTTGGTTTTGTCTAGGAATTAACAGACCCTTTCAGACAATGATGTCTGTAATTCCAACTTCATGTAATTACATTTTTATTTCAGTGAGGTATCCACAGGGTACATAATTATTTTGCTATGAGTCATGTACATATACTGCTTACTCTTGTGTATGTATGTGAGTGCATCTGTCTGGTTGGTTTAAGTTCTCTTCAACATTACATAAAGTAACGTGACTTCCCATTCTGTATTAATGTAAAATTCTTTTGTACTAGCTGAATGAAACTAAAAAGCACAATGTTAGATGCTATAGGCACGGAAACAGAGTGAAACTATAGCAGGGGATAGGGCGCACATTCCACAGGTCAATGTCCTATATGTGTATGAGCATATCATTGTATCTACGTAGTAAAACATGGTGGCATTCAAGACAAGCATTTTCCAAGAGGGAAGTGGGACTAAGAAAGGATGGATTCATGTCAGCCTCACAGCCTGTTTACTGGTAAATCCGAGAAAGGATGGATTCATGTCAGCCTCACAGCCTGTTTACTGGTAAATCCTGTTGTGTTTGTAAACCTATTATTGCTTGGATTTTATTATTGAGCATTGCAACATTTCACTGTAATCATGGTCATCTTCTCTTATACAAACTATATGATAATAATACTCTGATATTTTAATCCTGATTAGTATACATAGGTGCAGTGAAATAGCACTCAATAACAGCTTCAACTTGTACATTGAATATTTTGTTTTGTTGTCAGTGTTTGGGTAATAAGAGGTTAAAGGGTAATATAACATAAACCTCAGGGAGGAAAAAGGTTAACCACAAACTATCCCCAAGCTACCTACAAAGATCTAAAGTTCATTCACATCCATATCATCACTCATCTTCATCTTCATAGTTCCTTTCTAAGTAAGGGCCAATGATACTTATCCCTCAAAGATTCAACCTTGTTAGAAGTGATCTTTTAGCAAGAAATGATATATTTTTAGCACTATCTGACATGATACTAAAGGCTATATCTATCCCTGTTCCATTCATGGAGGGTCACATTTGTTTGTACAAGTATGTAAACAGTGGTAAAGAGGCATGCTCAAGATTGTTTCAGGTAAGCACAAGGAATGAAGTTAATGCCTTTCCAGCTAGACTGGAAGTATGAATCTATCTTTGTGTATAGATTTATTATGCGGGAAGTCCTATAAAGAGACCCTACCCGCTACTGCTGAAGGAGCTGTGGATAGTGCATCACAAACAGGCTTGTCCTACCCCCACCCCCCCCCCCTCATGTCACACTGGCTGGGGGCCAGTTGTCACTCTAGCATGATCGAGTTACACATTCTACCTTGAAGTCAGACCCAGTGCCAGGAAGAAGTGATGATAAAACACAATTTCATTTAAACCATTACATAAATGTTTACCTTATATTTCTTTTCTTTTGAGAAAACAGACAAACTTTCAAAGGTTTTCGATATCATTCCAAAAGTCAAAATTCTTGATGAATGATTTAAAACTAGTAGCAAATGTTTTCCTATCAGTTTCTCTCAGTGGTACATACTCAATCTATGTCGCTTCACCTGACATAACTGGCTACAAGCCAATGAAAGATTCAATGTGCTACTATGTTGAATAAAGTTTTAAATTTGGAGCAAACAATTTCATATTTAGACTAAACATAAATGGAAGAAAATGACTAGAATCATTGAATTCTAAGCTGGCATTGTAGTTTGAGGCTGCAATAACAGATCATATTCAAGCAAGTCCGATATCAGACACTGCTTAGGAATGGCACAATAGCTTCCAAGAGGTTAATCTTATTTTTGCAGTGACATTACCTACACCTAACATCAATGAAGATACTTTATTGAAAAGTTTTTTTTTAACTTGATATATTAGAATGCAGCAAAACAAGTTTTCTACAACACACAGTTGTATACCCTCCATAATCCTTTTGTCCTGCCTTCTTGACCACCGCCCCCGCTCCCGA
>JAAAKB020229458.1:0-11401 GCA_010014835.2 Apostichopus leukothele | reverse complement strand
TTATATGGGTGTGTTTTTTGTTGTTTTAATAAAGGAGTTTTATAGTTTTTTTTTTTGTTGTTGTTTGAAAAATTTAGTTAGTGGGTGGGGTGTTTGGGGGGGGGAGGGGGGGTGGGGGGGGGGGGGATTAATTAATGTCCACTTCAGTTTTCAGTATAATTTTGTTGATTATTGAAGAAAGCATATATATGGGTGGCATCTTGTTTAGTTTTACTGTGCAAATAGATGTATCTGGCATAATTTCTCAATGGAACCTTGTGAATCCTACATGACTTCTTCCCCATTTTTTCTCAAAACATATTTTGTTGCACCTTTCTAAAATGTCTAGTCAGTGTGTCCATTGTCACTAAAACTACACTTAACTATGGAACCATTTGCAGAGTTCTCACAGAGCATTACCCTAGTTATTTCGACTGAATGTGGAGGGAAATGAAATGACCTATCAAACTCAACATGCCTGCTCCTTTAACCTAGCTTTGTAATGGCGTGATTATGCCTGCAAATACACTCTTGTACAATACGTGACTATCTGTTACAGAATTTCCTTGGGTTGAGTAATTCTAAAATAATATTGTCTGAAGTACACTGACCAATGTCATGGACACAAAAAGGCTGCTTTGTCCTTCAATATTAAAAATGTTATAATGGTACTTAAGGGGATAAAACGGTGATAGCCTGTTGGCCTCTGAATACTTCCAGGCTGGAAGGCGGCCAACAATTCCTTAAAAAATATTGTTTTTCGTAGCTGTGGAATTTGACACCACTGTGGTGCTTCATGTTCACTTTTGATGTAAAATGTCTTCAACTTCAAACGAACATCTTAAAACTGGCAATACATACATGTAGGAGTAACTGAATGAAAATTTCACCAGGATGCTTAGATTCTAGTTTTTCTTACATGTCAAAAATAAATTGACCTCTGGAATATCCTCTAAATCATTTCTCTAGATGCCTGGGAATGAGTCTGATGGTTAGAATCTGCAGCAATGTAATCTGAAAAGTCTTTTGGGCGGATCAAACATGCTATAATTAGGGGTCCAACAGGAGCATAAAATCTCTCAGTGAAAGAAATTGTTTTGTAATTTTAGTGACAAAAATGCATGAAAACAAAAGGATACTTATATAGTGCTTCTTGGAGACGACTGTAAAGGTGTTTCAACGGCCGCAGATCCAAGATGGATTTCCAAAACTCTTGAGAAACCAATGAAATTAGCTACGAAAGGATTGCTAGCAAAAAAGTGTAGTTTCTGCCTGCGTGGTAGATTCGGAAGGAGGTGTAAGTGAGCGGTGCCCAGGGAGCGAGGGCGCAGTGCTAAAATGTTTCCCAGTGTTTAGTTAGGTAGATGGGAAAGTGCAGATGTGGAGTGGGAGACAGGTAAGAGAGGGACAAAGTAAATTTAAGTAATTCATGAAGTCTGACCGTGACTTTGCCTGACCATTACTTGACTTTCTACTGTAGCATATTTAGAAGCTTGTAAACTTATACCTCCCACTCATATTGATAGACTCTTAACCTCACTATAATCCTCCATACCCCTATCCAACTATACTAGCCTATGATCCAAATCAATGTAGCACACTGTCTGTTAGTGGGCTTTCATAACACTGACAATTTGACAATCTTGCTAATATTGTATTCCATTTATATGGTAGCTAGCTTCCTAATCCCCTTGCTCCTCAGTGCCTTTTAAAACATCTTGAGGCAATTAATAACCAACCATACAGTATGATGGTAGGTCTATGGAGTAGGTATGAGAGTATACAATATCTGTCTAAGTCAACCATGCTTGTCTCCATGTCAGGGAATAATCTAGTGTCAAATTTTGTGTAGCAGTTTTCAAGTCTCTGGACTTTCTTCAATTATAAAATGCTATGGTTCATGTGTACATAAAAAGTGCTATGGTTTTCAGGGTGACAATCAATTGCTTGTTGAAATATGAGCATTACAGTGACCATTATTTGTACTATCTAACATATTTTGGGACTAAACAGATGACTGTTAAGTGTGGTGACTGTTTCACAAAGAGCAATTCATACAGGGTAATTAAGAACAGGCATTCAATATGGTACATGGATTATTTATTAACTCAGGATACAGCATCTGGCATTTCTATTATAGTACCACATATGTAAACTTCTGTATAAGGTACTGTAAGGTAATTAATACACAGTATAGTACTGTAGTATCTATCTATAGACAACCCTACACTGTCTCAAGTGCAGAGAGCTGACATGTTTCTCACAGTGCTGCTAGCATGCATGTAATACATGAATCATGGGTACCATGTTTCTGCCAAAGACCATGCATACACATCTCAGACATGTGCAAGAATTCAAACAATCAGGAGAGAATGTCAGTTTGTCCCAATAGTATATAGATAAACACGCTATTCCATCACGTTGCAAATCAGAATTTCACCCACACATAGTACGTGAAACTCTCAGTTGGAACGCGATGGAATAGCAAGTATATCTATATAGTTCTGCACCAGTTGTATTGAGCACTATACTGCTATTACTGAACTTTATATACTACGGTATATATATTCGAATCCAGGTGGAAGCTGGAAGTTTTTCACTGTTCTTGATTTTCCAACTCATTACGATTTTCAATTATATGTATAGATATACTAGAATGCTCTGTATGCTCTACTTCAGTATTGTTACAAACTTGTCAGTAATGTCATATACACAGTATGACAAGCTGGCCATTATTTGTTCCCCACATACATTTTGGAGACATTGCTAATGTATTTTCCATACAACTCCTGAGAAATATCCACAAGCAATTCTCCTTCCCCGTGGACAAGGCCTAACATGCAAGATTATTCCTTAAACAACGAGAGCAGTTATTAAATAAGTCGCAACATCATAAAAATTCTTGGTGAGAAAATTCATGAATGAAACCATCAAAGACCATCCCTACCAGCATCCCGCCTGCATCTTATGTAGGAATATGAGATCAATGAATTATTCCACTAAGGTCCATAACACCTACATGTATGTGCATGTTGCAATATATGCCATCTGATTCACCACAATCAGCCAGCAATTATTAAATATGTCCACGAGTATTAATCTATAAAATAAGTATTCATACAGGGAGGATACATACCATAGTACACAGGGTAGCCAACCGCTCTCCATTTCAGTTTCAAGATTTTGAAGCGTAACTTTTGAAACCTCCCTCCAGGCATTTTTAATCGGATTCATCAATACATTGAAATTCAATGTGTCGCATTTCATTTCTTTAAAGTTCTCAGATAAAGTTTCATTGTAAATGGAGAGATGACGTTAACAAAGAGATGGTTTTTCTGGTTTGGATTCGGTACAATTTAGTTACAAAGAGTATCAAGAACATCCACTACAGTTTATATCAAAGCAATGTGACATTAAGTAAAACTCACATCAATAATAGCAGTTTCATTGACAACCTTTTAAGAACCTAAATTTTGTTAGCTCTTCATGCAGCAAAACTTCTTTTCATACCTTTTTAGAATGTCTGTTTCAGACAAGCTACAGGCATTATCTGTTTAGGTTTCTGTCAGCACTGGCAACATTACTGTTCTGACTTGAAAGATGTACAAAACTATGGTGGAAAGCTCTATCTAGACCTGATGGTGTAGAGTTTCACTGTCCCACAGAAATGACCAGTTTTCCTTCATGTGACCTCTGGAGTGATTTGGTTGGCAAGAGATTTAGATGACTTGGATGGATCAGTCTTAATCGGCTCTGTAGTCAGCTCTGTATTTAATCTTGCCAATAATCCATCTTCAAACACACACATAAAAAGGGTCTCCATATGAAGGATAATTTGTAATGATTGCTGCCTGATTAATTAATAGTGGAAAGGTTACTCTTTGTCGATCGAAAACAAAGAAGACATCTGAATCTAAGGATGTTTTGTCAGAAGGTTTTATTGATAGTGTAACTGACGAAAGGGTGCAGGAGGCCTTTGGAGGGTAAAATATTATTTCTCTATGGTTACCATAACAGTCAATAACAGTTATAATATGCATAAAGAGTCATTGAATAAATCCATCAATTCCCAACAAGTTCTGTATTAAAGGTCTTTCATTTTTCCATTTCAAAGAATAGGTCTGAGTTGCATTATTGTGAATATTTTTGGATTGAATTGATGAAAACAGCATAAACCTATTTCCAATAGAAAATTCCAACAGAACGGATTTCCATGGGTGCACAGTGAAAAGCTGTACTAGAATCGTCCATCCCACTGCAGACTATAATAATGTGCACTACACTGCCAAAACAAGGGTAGTACTCTTAGCTGGAACATCTGTAACATGAAGGTTCCAGATTCTGGTGTGTAGAGTGAATCTATAATTTAGAAACCCTCCTTTCTATTCCTTCCTCATCGGCATGTATCACACAAGACTGATGAGAGGCAGCCAGTGTAATTATAACATCATTTACAGTATCTAATCCCTTAGGAATAGGAACACTGAACACAGAATGTACTGGAAGTTTAACAAGATTCCACTGATCTCTTATCATCTGTTGATTGCAGAATCCATGTGTAATCATTTAAGGTATTATCCAAAGAGGTAAAACTAATAAGTTACTGTGTTATATTAAACACATTTTCACCAGATGCTATAGGCCTAGCTGCAGGAATATTTTAATTCAATATAACGGTAACCACTTATCCGTGAATGCAAATGAAAATACTGCCATGGAAAACATCACTGACAGTTGGAATTTGATGCAAGGCACAATAGAAAAGTTTTCACATACTTTCCCATACTTGCCATCCTGTTCATTTGATGCAGTTAATCATCCAAAATTGATCTTCCATCAAAACCTCGATTCAAGTGATCACTTTTTTTCTTTTGATGACAATTTGTTTCCCCTTTGTATATTGTTGTCAGTCTTTCAATAGAATACTTGAATAGCATGTGATGAGAAGGACCATTAAAGACACACAATCTATATTCTTGTTCTGCTTGTGATGGCAATATATAGGTCATCCCAATTACCAGTACTACTATAAATCACGTCCACACCATCTTACGTTCAGTCTTTTAATACCCTAAATCAGTCCCTTTCACAGTAGCCTCAACAGTTAGTAAATATACTGCACCTCTCCAGGTACTTAAAAATAGTAATAGAAAGCATTCACAAAAGGGTTTTAAAATCTTTCAGCTTTAAACTTCTTCATTCGTCGTGTCCTGTCCCGCACAATTGACGTACCTTTATTTACAATGAATCAAAGCATGTCCATTATTGTCCATTCAGAATTGCACCTAAGCTTCTACTGCAAATGTCACCAAATGAATAAATTTTAGGAAGTGGTTGCATTTGTTTAGTTTCTTCACCAGTGGACTTTCTTGAAGCACCCATTGTACGTACTCAGTGTGGTTTCAGTCAGTATCCTTTGACTGTCATTGGGTAACAAGGGTTCATTTAGACATTGTGAATAATTTGTGAAGGAACCCTAGGGTTTTATACACTCAGAAAGGCCATTTTTAAGAAAACCACGCTTCCTAGATTATATACCCAAATGAAGAGAAGAGCAATGTGATAAGATACTCTTAAATTACTCAAATTTTATTTTGACATCAGAAACAACCTAGTACTGGAAGAAGTTGAACGTGCTTTCTCTTCTTCTTATCTCATTGTTGGTCATGCAAGCCTACTATATCAATCTCAGTTGCCATAGCAATGGTTGCCATGTTAACATTTAGAAGGGGAGAGATGGTTTCCGGGATTCCATCTGGAGAGGGGTAAAAAGCTGTCAGTGTATGTGTGTGCATACCTTCAAAACAAAATTGTCAGAGGTCAATTGTTGGCAAATGTATAATTTCACTGCAAATTTGTGTTAAGTTGTTAACAAACTAATTCCTGCACAACTGAGCCAACTTCCTCAAATTTGTTTGGAAGGTCCCCCATGTTGGGAAGTAACTTGTGTCTTGCAAACAAAAAGAACAAAATATGTCAAATTAATCAATTTTAAGAAAGAAAAAAAGCAACATTTTTTGCTTTAAATCCAAGAAAGAACATTGAATTGACCTGTAATCTTAATAGGTATACTGTAATGGGTGATAACTTTAGTCACTTAAGTCAATGGTCATCATTAATTATTTGCAAACTATATCAAACTTTGATTTTTGTGGACTAAGGTAAAGTTCTGTTTATGGTCCATGTAAATGGATAAATGTTATCTAAGGAACATTAAATATCTGATAAATGGTCAGGTTTGATACCACCAGACAAAATTAAGTTTCAAGAAAATGTAACATAAGACAGTTTTCTTAAAATGTGGTTTTGTCAACGAGTCAATTACTACAAATCTACAGTATGGAAAGGTGTACAGCATCTGCATATCGACAAAGAGTCGACAATGGAAACCTGATTGAGGGAATGTCCTACGATGTGGTCGTACATAGAACAGTACACAGTATTACAGGCTCATCTCAACAGGACAACTCTGTATTATTATCTATGAAGACCAGACACCCATAACAGGAAGTTACAAAAATTACCCACAGCCTAGAAAATTAGTCTGGCTCAAAAATACTCAATTAGAGGATCGAAGGATAAACAAATTGGAAAACCCCACATAAGAACCCAGCAGTATATACACACAAAGACAGGATGTAGTAGGATCACTTAAAATGGGGACACGTGTGGCAGACCGGATACTGATCAGCTTTATCACCAATCAACATGCTTGACTTGGAATTGTGTGTACATATTTCTGGAGTTGCTAATGAAAATAAATTCACTTTCTAATAATGCTGCACCGGAAGGAGGGGTTCAGAAGCCCCTTGCATATACTGTGTATATACTTAAGGGTGATGCAAGAGGCTTGGCAGACTAACATTATCCGTTTCAAGTTTCTTGTTATGATAGCTGGGCCTGTTATCACTCGCAGCATAATTTACATAACAGTTCTAAACAGAATATGAATTTTACGTGTTTCAACAAACGTGTTGCAACAACAACAACATAACTTCCTCCTAGTAGTACAGTATAAAATCACTTTTTCTGTCTCTCTTCTTTATTTTTTTTTGCACTTTTTTTGATTACACAGTATACCCTCAGTTTGACTTTTCGAGATGAAAATTACTAACAGTCTGCTGAGCTGTTTTTTAAAACTACACATGAACCATGATAAGAAGTTAGTATCACAGAGTGGTATTGTACAGCACAAGCATCATACAATAGGTCAAAAACAGTTCTCATAAAGTATCAGATTCTAACTAGATAACAAAGTTGCTCTGAATTTCTCAGCATTTTAATATGTAGACAGAAAGCTACCTTTGAGTCTCCCTGCAAATTATGCTCATTTAGGACATATGGAACTGACAAAATATTTTGTGAGTTGATTTTGTGGAAGGTCTTGTTTACAATGAAATAATGTTTTTTTTTACATTGCCTACTTGCTTTAGCTGAGGATTTATATTTTCACAATACTAAAGTTAATATTTAATTTTTGAATTCTTAAATTAACCTTCTTACACTTGGTGGAAATGCTCAAAGATGTGAAATACCTTGAAGGTATGGTAACACCAAGAAAAAAGCACGGAGGAGGATAAAGCCTTTCTCTAAATCCTTTCCCTCAGCAAGAAAACTAGGCTGGAACAATGTCTCCCAGTATTATTATAGCAGGAAGAACTGTGAGTATGAAGTCTTTGACTACAGATACTTAATGTAGAGGCTAAATAAACCACACAACCTTACAAAAAGGTACCAATTGATAGGCCAATGTTGTTACTATGGGAACTACACAAAGCCTAACACAAGGACGAAAGTCTCTTGGCATTGGTGGGGAACTGGGTATACAAGCCTCAAGAATGTAATACTTAGGAAAGTAGTCAATGAGAGGGGGAGGTGGGGTGGGGGGGGGGAGGAGGTACAGTAGATTGGAATTAGCTAGTCACCAGGAGAGGACATTGACAAATTTTCTGGTTACCAATTTCTCTAGGAATAGTAGAGTGAGTTGTTGTGAGGAAGATAGTGAATGCAAGGGTGAAGTGAATTACATCATTGTATGACACATGTTTTTAACCATATGAGAGTCAATCAATAATTTTCTGAACAATTACGATTCTAGACAACCTTGTTTATCACACTTACAGATACTGCACATATATGTATACATGTACAGTATATATATATTGGACAAACATAGTTGTCTGCCTATAGTTAGGTAAACTGCATACTACAAGAATTGATTCTATTGTTTGCATGAAACATTTAATTTGCCTGGCATTCTCCAGTACCTTAAACAGAAAGTTTTGCTGGCAAGTGTTCTTCACAGTCCATAATGTTAGTAATGAAACCCAACTCAAGTGCTTTAAATTGGCACAAACAATGCTTCCAAAAGTAAACTTAACAAGTTTCAAAAAACAAACCTAGACAGTCAGTGACACTTCCAATACAACAAACGAGGTTGATAATGTATACATGGAAATATACGGCATATATTGTACTGCTCATCGCACACAAAACTGAAGTTGTTAACAAGAAACCCTAGCATATATGAAGTTAAGTGTATGCTTCTCAGAGAAGGGGGTAGTATGTCGTTTGGTAACAATATTAAAAGCGAGTTCCTTGATTCATATATGTAGTGATCATCTGCCAAAGTTTAATTGCGCAATATCATCCAAATGAATTCATGCTTTTGACAGTACACATGTTGCTCTACATGGAGATTAGAATGTGGACTTTCCTCTCTCAACATCAAGTGCACATTAATGATGGAAATCTATTGTTAATTTTCTTAATGTGGAATTTCCTCTCTCATCATCAAGTGCACATACATGATGGAAATCTGTTGTTAGTTTTCTAACATTAATTAATGATGCAACAATGTTTACAAATTTATGAAACTCTTGTTACTTTTCAAAACAGATAAACACCAGTCTAGACCTATCACACTGTCAGAGCATGTACTAAATTATACCATTCTAATTTGTATATCAGGCTTGAGATAATTGCTACCTATAAGGCTCAATAACTGAAAAGTATAACTTTACATCTTCAAAACCAAGAAGTAAAGAGTCAATAGTACCAAACTTGAACCATTCGTGTGTCAGTTCAATGGATGAACACAACCAGGTACTTCAAATAAGGGCTAAACCCTTGATCACATTTATGCTGGAGTTTATGCTGAGGAACAGTCTCTGTGACCAATTTGTTGTACCATGATGAGCCTTGAATTTGTTGCTGTACAATGAAATACTAAACATTCACTGAAATGCACCAGTTGATGGTATGCTGGCATTGTATTAACTTAATTATATGATACAATTTCAACCTCCATAGCCTTCAGCATATTGCCACCATTACTTAAGTCTTCTAAGGGCACACTAATTTTGCAAAATTTGAAACCATTCATAGGAATGTTCTGACATTTTTACTGTAAATGCTAATTAATGTGCCTAGTTATACCAATGTGCTTGCTGATGAGATATGCCCCTGCTTTGCATAAATTGTGTAATTTCATCTCACTTTAGATGCAATCCTTGAGCCAACCTTTGTCAAATTCCTACATGCACAATACCAAGGTGAAGCAATGCTCTTTTCCAAAATTAATGAAAGCATTTCTGTGTTTACACTACATACTGATTACACTTTACTATATTACTTATATTACCTCAAAATCATAACTAAATCAAAAAATAAGAATCACCTCAACATATCTGCATAAATATCTAGATAAATATTGTAATTCACTGAGCTATGTCTTGGTGCAAGTGGATAAGTTACACAAATGAACATGTCCTCGAGGGACCACAGCAACATAGAGATGAAAATTAGGCCTGCTGCCAGAAACAAAGGCCTTACAGTTAAAAGCCGTAACAGTTAGATACACACAAGGATGTAACGTAGGCTGGTGCTTGTGTAGCAACTGTCTACTTGTGCTTTCACGGAGTCAATATAGCCTAGGCCTATGTAGAACGTGTTGAAATTCCATCATCACAACGGGCACCCTGGCACAACATCAATGCAAGTACTATACAACTAACACTTCATTTAAGACGCATCATAGTTACTGTTAGAAAACTATGTAACATGGCAGTCACTCAGTCTAAAAACAATTTCAAACATTGGTACAATGGTAGGCCTAGGCTAGACCAGTTCCTTTCGCCTATACTATAGTCTGGGCCTATTCAGCCGTAGGCTACAAATTTCACGTTATGTTTTGCAAAAAAATAAATGTTTGTGATAGGAACCGAAATAATGATATGAATACTATGACTGGCTATAGGAACGGTCTAACTTAGGCCTACCGTTTGGCTGTACCTAATTACACCTGCTAGTCTTAGAATTATTATCGCACATTTGGCACCAACACAACATTATGGCAAAGTCGGAAAGTTAGACCTAACTTAGCCTAGGACTGTAGGAGGAGTTGCTGCTGGCACTGTGTGTAACGTAAGTTAGCTTACCATCTTTAACACCTCTGAAACAAGACAGTTTAAGTCCAGGCATTCCGAAAATGTTTAAATGGTCACGGAGTAGCCTTTCTGATATATCTATGTTCTTTTCATGTCGTTAGTTCCATAATTGTTCCGTTCGAAACTTTCGAAAGTATGACAACTTTGCGGAGGCTGTTCTCTGTCACTTAGGTACGATAGTCTACCAAGTACACAGAAACTGTCGGAGGACTTTTGATTGGCCGAAGAATGACATGTGATTTTGTTGACGGAAATGTTAAAAAAGTTGACTGCAAAAGTTTTCAAAGATACAGGAAGCTTTTCTGCTGTAGGAACGGTAAGCCATAACCATCCGCTTCCTGACAACGAATTATTATTTTGTAACAGAATCGCAATGACTGCTGCCAGAACTAGTTTAGTTTTTAATTAGGAAAGGCGTTTCATAGTAAGGAACGGTAACACAAACAGTGTTATTAATTATACCTACTGAGAATCTGGTTCTGGCAGGTTAGTCACATATATTTGGACTTCCTGTACATCATAAACAGGGAAACAAACACCGTCGAGAATGGTAATTATTACTAGTGAAGATAATCCGGTCACCGTTTGACCGTCAATGCTATGGCAAATATTGTGTTAACCGAATGTGGTGATACGTCGATAACCTTACTGTAACGTCGAAAATATAATTACGAAGCCCTGACGGCTGTAAACACCTATTTCAAGCTTGAAAGGTCAGTAGTAATGAGCCCCATATTTTAGAATGCTAAACATTCCTAGAATATTACAAATGTATTCTGGAAGTCCTGGTTTTCCATATCACCCCAACCAATGAGGATTGTTAGAGTAAGACAATTATGTCTCATTTGTAAGCATGGTGGCTCTTATCTGACTTTCTAGCATTTCTAGGTGCAACACTGTATGTATTTTAGATCCTCCTGCAAGCAGGAACTCCCGAAGAAGCCATCATTGGCTTATCAAAGCCGCAAGCTGAC
>JAAAKB020229238.1:0-11404 GCA_010014835.2 Apostichopus leukothele | reverse complement strand
GGGGGGGGGGGGGGGGGGGGGGGGGGGGGGGGGGGAGGGGTAATAGCAAGTCAAAATTGATTACATTCAACCAAAATTATTTTGAGTCATATGGCCAAGTTATACAGGGTTTTAAAACAATGTGGAATATTTTATTTATCAATAGAGATGTTATATGAGTTATTGATTATGATCTTTTACCAGAATTTTTATTGATATGTTTCTAACTGTTCTCTTACCTTTCTATCAGCTGCCTGCAGCCTTTCTCTTCCTCTAAGTCGTCTTCATCTTCTTCGAAACTGTCATCTTCGTACCGCTCCGCTCCCAGATCTGCAGCAGTCCGAGCATTGGTCACAATCATGTCAAGGTCCTGTGAAATAAGATTGTTACGTGATGTAAACTGTGATATACGATTGATCACACCTTTAACCTGCAGAATCTGGGATTTTGAAAAGTGTTTTGTGTTTAATTTTTCAACATTCCATCAGATCAGATGGTATATAGTTCTTAGTTTTTAATGCTAATTCTATTTCTCCTTCTAACTGCAAAGTCTTTTTTTTTTTCTTTTTTTTCTGAAAATTTACCTGGATTGTAGAAATTTATGTAACCTCAAGGATTAAGGATTTAAGCAAATTTGAAATATCAAGTCCTAACTTTTATTTCTATTTGTTTTCGTTCCATATTTTATCCCTACTATTTTTGTCATCAACAGAGAATTACATAAATTTACAACAAGTTATTAACTTTCACAACTTTAAACGAGAAAAACAAAGACAATTGATAATAGCCAAAACGTTATTCAATTGAATAAAAAATCTTAACCATTCAAGGAAAAAGAGGAAATTTGTTTATTTAAAAATAAATATTACCTCATCAGAATCCACCTCGAAGTCATCAGGGTACTCTTCTTCTTCAAGGGGGTCATCTGGACCCTGATTGTTACCCTTGGGGTTGGAAGCCTTACAAGTGGACCTCACCAAATCATCACCAACTGAACCCGGTCTGCTTAGAACCTCTGGAATATCTGAAATGATTATTAAGATCAGATGTAATCTGTATGGTTGGAATGATTCACAGAAAGTGACATTCATCTAAATACATTATTTAGCTGGTATATATTGTATTAAGGCATAACATGGACAAGTCTATCTAATATTTGGGCCATTTTCTAGTGATTTTTCATAATTTTCTGCATTAGTGGATGAAAGGGCCAAATCTATCTAAAACAGCAGACAATTTAAGGACAGAAGCACTTTCAAATGTAAAAGAAAATATCTCAATGTAAACTGTCTTGGTAAAAATGACATGACTACAAGACAGTGAACTGTTGATTTCTTTTTCTGTACCATTTACTGGCAAAAATAAATACATAAATAAAAGCAAGTGTCCCATTAAAGGAAGACGCTACACTTTCAAACTTTCAATTTTACATCTTTGTACATGAACTATCATGATTATTTTTAAAGAGACTCTGCCATCTTTATTGATCGTTGTGATAGACATAACTGTGATGAAAAACTCTCACAAACAGCTAAGAAATCTCTCTTTCTATTTCAGAGACATCACAAGTTGACTGTTCGTTCACAATCAAGGGCTGAAATATTGAGTGAGGAGTAAACATGGTAACATCAGGCTACGTGTGTTTTACTTTTCAATCTTTTACTTTATTTCTTACATTGTTTACTTCCTGTGATAGAGATTTGGGGTGGGGGAGGGGGGCAGGCATGCATATGTGCTGAATCTTAAGTACTGGTAATAACAGGGTTTATGTTTACCTAGAGCACCTTAAAGAAACTGAAACATAAAAACAAAGGAAAAGGTGTCAAATCCTAGCGTCACTACGGCAACACAGATTTTAAAAAATGGCAGGTAAGGATATCTTCCAAACGGAGCAACATTTTTTGGGTTACGGAATTATTGTTCAAGACCAGGCAATAATTTAATGGTTACATTTTGTGAAGCAGATTTGAATTCTCTGACTTTTTTCTCTAATGAAATACTATAGTTCCTGTGTACAAAACCTGCTATACATCATTTAACTTTTTAAGCAATTTAACATTTACATTTTGAAACATTTACATACATTTACATACATTCATACATTTACATACAGATACATTTTGCATTGCATTTTGAATAGCACTTTGCATAGCAGTTTGCGAAGCGATACCGGATAAACTATTCTCTGATGACAATGATTTCCATCAAATTTAGCTACAGATGATAATTGGGTTTTGTTTATCCTTTGAAAGAATAACAGTGTCAAACCTTCTTCCTCCTCTGCAAGTGGTACTTCTCCATCCTCTGAAATCCTCTCGTTGTTATCCTCATCCTCGCTGGATGAGAAATCGTCGGAGTACTCTCCCGAATCTAGAGGATCACGACCAACAGCCTGCTGTTGTAATATATCTAGCAACAAATAGAGACAAACAAACCAAACATTAAAGTAAAAATATATTTCACTTCTTTGACAACTTTAGTAATGATCAAACCATTATCTATGGTTACACATCTTTCAATCATAGGGTTGGTAAAACAAAATTGCATGTGGTCTTTGATTTGAGGGAGGGTGACAATGCCCTCTGCCTCCTGGCTCTGCATTCCCCGGCAAAGGGATAACACAAAATGACTACAAAGAGATTTAATTCATGTTAGACCAGAGAACTAAACAGTTTTTATCAACCAGTGACAAGTTTTTCAGAGAGGGGGGAGACAACCATCCTCACCAGTCTTTATGGAGTCTCCTGACGCCAGACCATCAAAGTTCCTGACTTCAAATGCAGACCTACAGCCTGACCTTTCACCTTTGACCCCTACAAAGTTTAAATTGACATCACTCCTTACTTTGTTGGCACTTGTAGGTCGTTTCAAACTGGAGGTGTGAAAGAACGATAGTAAAAAAAAAAGATCTTTTATCATAGAAAATGTACCAAAATTAAGTGGGTGTGATTGGCTCTCTAGTATCAAGTATAAAGATTGGAATATTTTAACTGTTACACGGAAGAACACTTAGGAGATGCCATCAATCGATTAATAAAGCTACTTTGATGTTACTTTACAAGAATGTTAAACATGATCAGTGAACTATGACCTGTTCTAGAATGCCTGTATGTCATGATGTTGTAACATTTCTCCCAAACAAAAATGCAATGGGATCTATAACAGGATAATACTTAGAATTAGTTACTCTTTCTTCCGTCAAACTATAAATCTTCCTCTAAACTATCCTTTAAATAGAAACCTGGTAGAATATCCTTAAGATATCCTGCTATCCTCTAAGATACTTATTAAACTGTCCTTTAAATAGACACCTGTTGATACCTGTCAAAATATCCTTTAAGATATCCTGCGATCCTCTAAGATACTTGTTAAACAATCCTTTCAACAGATATTTATTGCAGAATTTGCGGAGGGTTAGCAAGTGAGGCATATGGGGCTAATGAAGAGATAAGTAAATGGTTGATACCTTAATCGTTTAAGATTCCATGTCTGCAGGAGGGACTCCTTCTCCACGATAAAGTTATTCAGATGCATAGAAACAAATGGTAGGTTGAGAATTGCACTTGAACTGAGGAGGAAAATTCAGTTTTTGAATGCTAATTCCTTGATTACTTAATTTAATTAATGTATTCAAAATACAACATTTATGTTAGTTCTAATATAATCCCTATGCTTGAGAAGATATATATATAGGTTAGAATGTCTTGCTACACAGTTAGAAAATATACTAACCATAAAGGGTCATGTGACATGCTTCCAGGTGCTACTAACATATTATTGACACCCCTGTCCGTCAAAGTGATAGTAGTTCTGTACACAACTGAAAGCTATAACTGGTATTTATTGTGAATTTGAAAATATATTGTTGAGGTCTGGATGATAATAATGTTTAGATTTACTGTCTTTCTCATAACAGACTTGATCTGCCTGAACTTCAGCAGCTTTTTGAACACAAAACAGTCTGAGCCTTTACATAGATTACACATGGTGGTCACTCATGCCATGTTTATTTACAGCTTGTTACTTGTAGATACGGCAAGGAGACTCGTGTTGCAAAAGAACAGTTGATCCTACTGTCTGCTGCTCAGTTTTATATATACTGTGTTTGGTCCTGATATGGTTCATTATTTCCCTCTGAAGTTCCATTGTTTGAAGGAAAAGAACAATACTGGAATTAAAAGTTGCTGTGAACATTGACAAAACTGTGCCACTATTTCCAACTAATTTCGTTCATATAAATTCACCAGGTCTGTAGCAGGTATGATACAATGACATTGTATGTTGCGGAATGCATAAACAAGGAGTACATTAGTAGTAAAGTGCTACTGTGAAGCATGTTACATGACCCTCCATGACTGGTTTATAAGCAGTCTAGCCTAAGGCTTTTGTGTCTATGGCATAAAATGTTAGGTTGTTCTTATATGCTGTATTTTTGGTACTCATTTTGTTTCTTATGAAGCACATTGAGACTGCTGGTATAATGTGCTATAAAAATAAGTATTATTAGTATTATTGTAATGATAAGACACCATTAGGAGATTGCAATCCCCATATTTAAGTATTTAACTGTTACAAGTTTATTACTGCAGAGCTAAGATAAGAATTGGACAGTAATGGTGCTGTAAACCTGGTTTTCCAAAAACTTTAAGTACAGCAACCCATCAGAATCCATGCTTACAATGCACGATAGCTAGTTTGGACTTAGAAGAAGAAGAAAAAGTTTGACTGATCTCTGTTGGCAAACTCAATTACCTGGAGAGAAATATCTAGAAAATCTTGCAACCCAATGGAAACGGTTCTGTGAACCGTTTACAGGTCATGCCAAACAATTTGTAGACTGTCGAGATACAGAATCTCTGTAACTGTATACATTCAAACTTGTATTTGGAGATTGCAAAATACATTTTATTACGATAATTGCTTGATTTATACTGCTCAATGGCTTGTTTTTGATATTTTCAGTATAAATTTACCTTGGTCTCTTTTCGGGATCTTTGTACAGCATGGAACAGATAAGCTGTTGGAAGTCTTGTGAATATATGGAAGGAATATCCTGTTAATTAAAGACAAAAAAAAGTTAAAGAGTTTAAACAAAAAGTCAAGATTAAAGCTCCAATGTTTTTGGTGGATTTGCATCAGGAGTCTGTAAACCTCAGAATGCATGAAAGATAGCTTACAATAACAGAGAATAATTTTGTTCAAATTTTACGTAGCAACTTTGAAGGCTCTGAGCTTTGTCTCCTGTAAAGTACTACGGTTCCTGTGCACAAAAACTGGTAAGCATTGTTCACTTGTGTAGCAATTTGCCGATTTAGACATGCAATTCCAGAAAATATAATCCATGAATATTGTCACCAAGACGACGCTCAATGAAGCTGAACAACGTATGGGGAGGTGTTTTACCAGTTTATTTTGTACAAACAGGTGGACGGTACCACGGTGAAAAATACTACTTAGGATTTCTGCTATGAGAGCACATGCGACGCCACTCTGAACTAATAGAGGTATGAAGCATGTTAACTCATATTATACGTAAGTGTGCATCGATTACGTAAGTGTGCAAAGCAAGGATGCGGTTATAAAAGGTCACACCCTAAACACCATTGGCGAGGGCAGCATTGACCTTTACCTGACCTCGACCAAGTGGAAATTTCCCTTTAACCACGCTAAGGAAAAACACATCGGCAACAATGACAAATATGGACATCAACAAGCTCCGAAAACTGTAGTTTACTATTCTGAGGTCTGGAATATTTGTAAAAAATATTCTGCTGACCACAGAATAATTCATGTGACCCACATTCGAGTTAATTGTACCCCACAGTTTATAAACCATCGATATGAATAATAGATCACTTTTGGAGGCAGCATGATATTTCCTTTTATGACAAAGAACAGTAAAAACTAAACTTGTCTGAAGTAGATTTTAAGGTTTGAAGTTGTGTACTTAGTATTCCAAAATTAAATGTCATCTGTGTCAATTACTGTAGGTGATGATCAAACTTAGATCACAGTTGAATAAACCAAGACAACATTCATAATAATTCCCAGATAAACCGTTCAGTAGGATTTAAAAAAAAATTGGTCGCTAGATCACTTTGCACTCCAGCATACTAAGCCCATCCATCGAAAATTTAAAAATGTTTTACAATCTGTTTGTTTTTTAATTTTTTTACCCCATTTTTTCTCTGATGGAAATGAAGCTTGTGTAGGCAAGGCTATGAACTACATCGTTATGGGATTTTCTTATTGATACTGGGTAATATTTCAAATTGACCCTAATCAGCCCAATAATCTACATTAAATAATTTAACATATTGGCATCAGAAATTTCAAAATTTCCTGCTTTGTTTTCTTTAGAAACTTCGCTAGTTAAAGCTAATGAACCATATAATACAGCCTCAAGTTTCAAATAACATGTAAAGTAACACAAAATGTACAGAGCAAACTTGAGTGTTTGTTGGTCTGGTTTTATCAGGGTCATGTTTATATATACTTACAGCGTGGTTCCCTTTTACAATCTTGTAGATGAGTCCCATGAGATTATTAGCATCAAAGGCAGGTTCAAAGGCACTAATTTCAAACAAGAGGCACCCGAGGGCCTGCCAAAAAAAAAATAAAATACGTGTGACTCAACAAAGGAAATAAACAACATTGATATTCTGGTAGACAATATCTTATTTTAAGGGTGGGTTGGATGGGATGGGGAGGGTAGAGCTGTACAATTCTGTTTCTAGTCAGGAAAGACCATGCTTTCTTAATTTCAGCCACTGAGGAGAGTAGTTACAACATATATGCATATCCTACAAATGAGTCACTGCAGAGTTGCAAGGTTAATACAGTATCTATATTGTACCATTGGTTTGTACAAAGCCGCGGGTTGCCCCTAACTTTGCGCCAGAGTGTTGATCTTCACTCGATACTGTATGTACAAGTATTATTTTCAGTGGGTCACTGGTTCCAATTCTCTTCTAACTTGACAATTCTTGACCTTATAACAGTCGTAATTTGGGTAGGCTGAGACTGCACACGAGACAAACAAGATGGCGTGACGTGTTCAAACTGCCACTTGAAGAGAGTATATTCAGGGGGTTCAGAGGAGTATACCATAAAATGTCTGGTAATGGTGGCGCTATACGATATTACCCCATTAAGAATGTGAATACTTACGACCGCACCACAATATACAAACTTTGTTCACATTTCCGTCAAGCACATTTAGCTTCTTCATTCTTGACATCTATTTAATAACCTCATTATTTATGTGTTGAAATTTTCCTGTTCGCTTTTTCCTCTTTATTCATCAAAAAGCCAATAATTTGTTTTCCCCCATCAAAATAAAAAAAAAGTTGGTTACAAATCATAGGGTGGAAAGAAGACTGTTTACAAAAATGAATGAAAATTACCCAAATATCTGATTTGTTATTATAAGGCATATCCTGGCACAGTTCAGGGCTCATATGACTTGGTGTTCCCACCATGGTCATAGCTTTGTCGATCGTGTTTTCTAGTGTTCGAGCAATTCCAAAATCCCCTGCAATATGTAAAGAACGAGGAGAAAATGATGCAAAACTCTAACAAACTCATCTTTTCAGGAGGTTAAGACAAGCATTGCCAAATGGACACTTTCGTATCAGTAAAACAATGATTATCAATTTATAAAGTTTATCATACTTCTAACTTTCACCACATCATCAGAATCAGAAATTTGTTGTTATTTCGTAGATGCTACATATGAAATTTTCACTATTGACAGCAAAACAGTACTCCCAACACTTTTACAACTGCTATGAGCAGCAATGTTGACAGAAAAAACAAGAAACTTAGAGATTCTTAATCTAAAATGAGCTATGAGCAAATGTTCCCTACAAGCTATATTTACTTTTAGATCCTCCTGCAAGCAGGAACTCGCGAAGAAGCCATCGTTGGCTTATCAAAGCCGCAAGCTGACCGAAGTCAGTCTCTTAGATTCATATTTAACGTCCATGATTATGAATTGTCAACAACTCTGTAAATGGTCGACATACATTAATCTTGGAGTGATTCGAACTCAGGACCTTATGATTGAAAGGCACTGGCGTTAACCACTGAGCTACAGTAACACTCCTATAAATACTTTTCTTCATAACTCAGACTTGTCCCTTAGTTTGTATGTTGTTTTTGTTATAAATGTTGTTTCTTTAGTGATTACTCACAGTTTGACTTTACTGTACTAGGTGCGTGCAACAACTTTTTCAGTCTGTTCAAATCACAGGAGTCAAGATTACATTCTGTCTAGCACATCATACAAAAAGTACAATATTTACAAAAATATATTCATGTAAAATAAAAGTGGTGATATATAAAGATAAATATATATATGTATATATATATATATATACACCCGACATTTATACATTATCACAACATACACCCAGGTCAGAGCAATACTCACCTAACTTCACCACCTCATTCTTGGTGAGAAACACATTCTGCGTTTTAAGATCTCTGTGCAAATAATAAAAGGTATTTATCGAATATTAAAGTATTGAGTAAGAAAATTGCAATGTTTCTTTAATCATTTGTGTTGTACCTGTTGTACCTCCAAACAGAACTGGAGAGAACTCTCTAGTTGTGATACCAATATCTGAAAATCAACGAGTATTCTAAACTATTAACACACAATCCTTCTTATGGTGCTGTATCCATTTCACTATTCAGGCAAGAAATTGACTTGTTTTCATAATTAATGTTGTTTACCAATGTTATTAATGCAGTTCAATAATGAACACCAAAAATAATGACTTACCAATTTAGCTAATTGACTTCTTTCCAAAGTTCATTAGTACAATGTTAGTCAAGTGTTAAACATGATAATTCACTTAGTACTCTGTTCAAAGGGAATATGCAGTGAAAAAGAACTTATTAGCTGAATGTAAATGCCCAAACATTATCAAGAAAATGTTCTGTGACAATCCTTGTGTTCACACATGTAAACGGTGCAAAAAGCAGACCGAGCAAGGCCTTCTTCACTGTTTTTATTGTTGTTAAAATACACATCATGTAATGTTTCTTCTTGCTTCACTTTTATTCACACATACAGTATGGACAATTATTCAGTAAATGTGTTGTTAACTAAGGTTCACAATCTGGTACCCTAATATTCAAATTTCTTTTTTTGGTAAGCCCAACTTTCATACTTTGATCATCATGGCCGCACTCCAGTGGTGTATGTTGTGGCCTGCTGAAGGGGTTTAAGGAGAGGGGGTATCCACCACATACCCTTTAATGAATTAGGGTGTTTAGTTGTAAAATGGCAAAATATTTTGCAATTTTTTAAGTAATTTATATTTAAAAAAATAATAAACAAATCACTTTTTTTCCTACAAAAATTGCAATTCTTTCCTTCAGAATAGTTGGAATACCAGGGGTTCAAAAAAGGTTTAAGTGGGCCTCAATTCGAGATTTGTGAGAGAAAGATTTGAAAAGAATAACTTGTAAGCAATCCTATAATAGTGTAGGTATTCCAGTCTTACCTATGCAGAATCTTCAACGAGTGTATGTACTGCACTGCCATGACTAACTGTATAAACCACTGCATAATTTTACCCTCGTCAAATCTTTTGTTTTTGATCTTGTGTGCTTCAATTTTGGCATCTAAAGAGCCTCCGTCACAGAAATCCTGTTGTTTTCCGAAGAAAAAAAATAGTAAAACAGCATAAATCCTCAAGAAAGAAAAAATATTTTTGAAAAAAAACAAAATCATGACTTAAAACTTAAAAGCTGCTTTTATAAAATTGTGCAAGCAGTTTCTGCAAAAATTTAATTGAGATTATCTTCTGCAAAGTTTTGCTCACAGTTCATGTACAAAACTGAATAGAATGGTTTTCATTGGTGTTTGTTGCAAACACACTGAAAGAGGACTAGTGATAGTCTATACTTAGCATTGCACAGTCATGTATTATGGGAAAAAAATATTACCATAACAACGCGCAACATGAAGTGTGCAAGCAAGTCTCTTAATGTGATTCGCACAAAGGTACTTATGTTTAATTGTAAAAATGGTTAGGTCCAATTCATTGTTATCCAGGAAATATATTTGCATATCAGATTTGACACTCTTAAATGCATTTCAACAGAATTTATGTTCCAAAACATTACTAGTGAAGACACTTCTACAGAAATAACTCAGTTTCATCAATGTTCTTTTCAAGTATGACGTTGCTAACACATTGCACAAAACCTACTTACTATCTTTTACAACAACAGAGATCCATTCCACAATGAGTAAACTATACTAGTGTATTGTCTTAAGTGCTTCATAATTCACCTCATGTTGCACTAACTGTAGAAAGCTACCCATTGTAGTTAATACGTAATGAGTAATATCCTTAGCACAACCATAAGGATGTGACTTTCCAAGTAATCAAGAATATGAGGAAATGTTCAAGTTAGGTCACATGCTAAGCAGGAGAAGCTAGGGCATTTCCCAGGCCATCGTTAGCAAAAGTGATAGAGCATATTGCAAAAGTAAATTTCAGCTACTTTCGTAGGATCATTTCAGTGTGAAATTTCAGTTTTCCTAAATACAGTACAAACACCATAGCAACAGCAAAACATTGAGAGAAGAAAAGACAATGGCTGTTCTGATATTCTAAACATGTCCGACCTTGGCTTCGATCAGAAGTTATTTCACTCTAAGGACAAGCTGTAGCAATTTATCCATGGCTAGCAAAATCGGACTGGAATGCCGGAATTGGCACGATATTTACACTCCTGCCTCATAATTTTAGTTCTTTACCTGAACGATGCAAAGGGATGTCAAGTCTTGTTGTTGTTCGAAGAATGAATCAAAGAAGGTGACAATGTGAGGATGTCTCAACTGTGAAAGGATCCTGAGAACACGTAAAAGGAAGCAAAAAGAAGATAAAGTTATAATGACCTTTTCATTAAATTCAAAGGCAGATGCTGGAAGAAAGGCTACAATTATTGCTGGTTTGTTGCTTTTATACTGTTTATTCCAATCTGATAAAAAAAATATATATATTTCTGCCAATATTTATAAACACTTTGTCAAGTTAGATTCAACATCATAAAAAAAGCAGTGACTAAGAGATCTATAGCCTATTGTTAACACAAAGGATAGTTTGGATCAAATAGTGAGACAAACAGATGATTGTATCAGGAATAATCACCAGTAATGTTACTAGAGAAAAAAAGTTTGCGTCCTTGGAAAGCAATTCCCCAAAAAAGTTTGAGTCCCGAAGAAAAAGCTTGCATCCCGATTGAACACCAATTGTACTTATTGTATGACCTACTTTACTTTTATTAGTGTAGTTGTAAAGATGCGATCATATCACTGCCCATATGGGGGTAATGTTCTACACAATAAATAGGGCCAATAGACCAGTGCCTTAGCTTCACTTTTTTACAGTGGTGGCCAGGC
>JAAAKB020229128.1:0-11405 GCA_010014835.2 Apostichopus leukothele | reverse complement strand
AAATAAACACGACACACTTTGAAGTCGAATTACTTCATTTATAGGGATATTCAGTTGGCTGAAGTTGATTGCGAGATAAAAATGCTGGCAAGTTTCCGCATCTTTATGTTAAAATCACATCCTCATAGTATTTTTTTTTTTTTTTTTTGCAAATATATGATTTTGTCAGCTTTGGTTATATTTTGTGCAAAACAGTTTGCATTTTAATTATAAATTAAAATACAGAAAAAGTCTGGACGTTTATATCTTGAAGGGAACAGAAAATAAAAATCTACATATGAAGATCCATGCAGATAATTCCATAAAAGTCTAAATCTCTATCTAGATAATTAGTCGGTACACAAAATGGTCACATGTAAGCTTTCACACGGTTTTATTGCACAGTACATACGGTTTATCTGATCATAAATTTAACGGTTATTTATCACTATACTGAACAGGAATCAAACCAAATTTTGTTCGTCAGAAAAAAAACCCATATATATTCTTCATTATAGCGTGTAGTGGTTATCATCTATAACAGCCAGGACTCCTTTTGGTAAATGGTAAATTTAATAGTTACCGTGACTAGTTTGAAAGTAACCTTATTATGTTTTAGTTACAGACAAGGACAAAATGTCGTGTAATGAGAACTATAAGCTGCTCATGTGAAAACAAGAGATTCGAAAAATACGACAACCACAGATAACGCAACAACCAGAACTGACTTGAGTGCAATGGGTACCCTATTGCTTGGGTAAGTCTGAGCAATTCATGTGTATAGAACAAACAAAATTTCTTCGCCCTCCAATTCCCACGGAAAAATATCAAATCGTCAAATCACACTTCAGTAATTTAGACAGTTATCATGGACTTTATTGAAGCTTGTGGATCCGTGCAGTTGAAGTTTCCTTGTAAGCAAGTAATGCAGGACTCCTCTTTGCTTCCAATACTCTTTTCTCGTAGACACATTTTTATATTAATAAATACAGTATATATGAAATATACCATATCATATACATATAGTGATGCAAAACCCAAATCAACAGCTTAAATTACTATTTTAATTTAAGATCAACGTTCACAATGACGTCACCAAAGCTTTGACACAGTTTATTAACTCCCTCCCTATGAACCGTTAATACCGGGTCTTTCGTTTTTATCTACCACATGTAAGTAGCTTTAAACTGCACTATCATGATTACTTCGCGTCATTATGACGTCATTATGAGGCGGTTGTTAATTCATAACGAGGAGTGTTAGCTCAAGGAGTGTTAGCTCTAGGAGTGTTAGCTCAGTGGTTAATGCCGGTGCCTTCCAATCATAAGATCCCGACTTCGAGTCACTCCAAGATTAATGTATGTCTTCCAGTTACAGAGTTGTCGACAATTGACAATTCATAATCATAGACGTTAAATATGAATGTAAGAGACTGACTTCGGTCAGCTTGCGGCTTTGATAAGCCAATGAGGCTTCTTCGAGAGTTCCTGCTTGCAGGAGGATCTAAAATACATACATACATATTTTTAACTATGACAATGCAAGCAGGAACCAAGAGCATGACAAGCTGTAATTCTTCCTATTGTCCTTTCATTTGTTACCCTTTACTTAACTTGTTAACTCCTTAACAAATTTCAACTTCTTCTCCACTCTTTGTGTTTAGGCAGAAGGGGGGAGGGGGGGGGGAAGGTGGAGGTAAACATCCCAGTATTCACTCATTTCAATTTATTGGAAGTCACTTACTTCGTAATCCTCAGTAAGTTTGACATGGAAATCACCCATGGCTTTAATCTGCACATTCAACTTGTTGCCCCTTTCCTCAGACTTTCTGAGAGATGTCTCCAACTCCATGACTTGAGCTTCCAACATCTGTTTGTGATCCTGTTGAGTAAATAACAAAGAAGGAAGCCATTATTTTCTACTAAAGCAGACATGTAATTTTGTCCTAAGAAAGAGACACAGGAAAAGTTGGTAAAAGTTAGATAAACGAGTAATAGCAACACTTCCCATTCTGAGCACTTTAGAGAGATTCTAAAATCAATGCTACTTATTAGAGGGTACTATCTATACTCACATTCATACCGAAAGACGCTCACATTCATATTGACAAACATATATACACACATACTGACACACATATATACACGCATACTGACACACATAATCAATTCATACTTAACCATATAGTCACACTCATACTGGAACACACACTCACACTAAAACACACTCACATTCATACCGACACACATAATCAATTCATACTTGTGCATATAGTCACATACTGGAACACACTCACATTCATACTGACACACACATCTACATTTACTGACACACATACTACTCAGTTCTTACCTGGTCGCTAGATTCTTACTGAGACACACACTAACATTCACACTGACCGCACATACTACTCTGTTTTTACCTGGTCGCCACATTCTTACTGATGCTCACACTAACATTAACACTGACCACACATACTACTCAGTTCTTACCTGGTCGCTAGATTCTTACTGACACACACACTAACATTGACACTGACCACACACACTACTCGGTTCTTACCTGGTCGCTAGATTCTTACTGACACACATACTAACAATGACACTGACCACACATACTACTCGGTTCTTACCTGGTCGCTAGATACACTGACCACATACTACTCAGTTCTTACCTGGTCGCTAGATGCTACCAGCAGCTGCTGTTCCACCTTCTGCTTCTCCTCCTTGATGGCTCCCTCCTTCGCTAAGATGATCTGATTCTGTTCGTTCACTTCCATCAGCTGATGCTTCAGATTATCAATTTCAACTCTCAATGTTTCATTCTCATGTTCACTGGAGGCAAATTGGCCCTGCGATAAGATACAACAGCCAAAGGAGAACAAAATGAACTCTTAGATCAACAAACACCAACTTTTCTCTTAAGTGGAATTCCTTCCAATTTCTCTCTTTTTTCTCTTCTGCAAGGAGGGGTAGGGGCAGGAAGAAAATTTGTTCACATCTTTTCTGTTTCGTCGATTGACTGACGTGTTTAATACATATCAGACGTCACGTTGAGAAGGGTGCAAGTCGCTGTCAAATTAGTCACAGAACACTTGACTGTAAAATCACTTCCATCCTATATTAGCATCTACAAGAGATGTACTAAGTCTAATTAGACTGACACTGAAGATATACTTGGGTTTCTTGTAGGTAACCGACAAATTACTGCTTGCAGCTCTCATTTAATCGGTCTACTTCCCAGGGATATCTGGACTAATCCCGACGGCCTCTTACCTTGAACTCGTCTCGCTCCTTGATCAGATCTTCCAGTTCTTTCTTCAGCTTGTTTCTCTCTCCTTCGAGTTGACTGATGTTATCTTGCACCTCTATAAACGCCTCTGTGGTCTGCTGCAAGGACTCCTCGTAGCGTTTCTTCTCCGCCAGCAGCTCGCCGAGTTCCTTCTCTGTGGCCGCTAATTTACCCTCTACGACTGGCAGCTGTTTCAGCGTCTCTTGTACCGACTATTCCACAAACAAGAGAGGAAGAGGTTGTTGTAGACGGTCATATGATAATTTGTTTGTAAATATTGTATCGTTAATAAGAGAATCAATGCCATCATGGCATTACTGCATCCAACATGACATCGATCACAGCCTGACGGGCAAAAACATGAAAACACTTGGGACAAAAGACAAAGACCATCACATTTGAAAAGAGTTTTGCGAAAAGCAGCTCTGATGAAACTTTTCAAGTGGTACATTTGGTGAGACAACAGTGAGAGATGAATATCAGCAGGGATCAATGGGGGGGGAAGGGGGGTCCATAGGTCTAAAACAGATAATCGAGAGAAAGAGGACAGGTAATAAATAGTTGCAGCGACACAGGTCAGAGAGAGAGATGTGTGAGAATAAACACTGATGTACAAAGTGTCATGTTTCATTAAATACGTCATTTCAGATCTATACACACCAGAGACGGGGACATACTACTCACCTCTACTTTTGCGGTAAACTCTTTGACCTCTTCTACCTTGACACTGAGGGCAGCCTCCAATTCTTCCACCTTCCCGACTAGTTGGTTCTTCTCTTTCTCGATCTGGGCCTTCTCGGCGGATATGTTATCCCTCTCCTCCGTGAGCTTAACCACCAGTTCGCTGTTGTGAGATTTCTTGGTCTGGATCATCAGAATGTCGAGGCTTTCGTCGGAGATCTCCATGTAGTCGTCCATTGGCGTTTCGAGAAACTGGAAGGGCGTGCTGGCCCCTCTCATCTTGCCGGCCGAATCAATGTAGCAGAACTGGTAGAACTCCCCATCCTCCTCTTGGGGGACGTAACTCTCTGGAGAAAAAAAGAGAAGAGAAGAAATCAAAACACTCGGAGATCTGAAGTTGAACCGGCCGTCCAAATAAGCCAGAAAGAAATTAAACGGTCAGCTTCTTTGTCGACCTTTAATTCAGATGGCATCACTGCCACTTTTAAATGTTTCCCTTCCTTTCTGTTCTACTAACAACTGTTATACATTATTGCACCTCTTAAAGGGATATTCCAGTATATGAAGTTGTATGCAATTTATAAAAAGAAATACTGTTAGTTTTCAATCAATCCTCCTTTAACATTTTTGGAATAATGTTAAGGGGGGGGGGGGGGGAATACATAAAAACTTTCTTCCAAGTGGATTTCCGTGAAGCCCATTCCCAACAAATGGAGGAAAATTATATTTTTATACCCTAAACCTATTCCAAGAATAAATGCACAAATGAGGAGGTTTGGCGATGTAATATGAAGAAATCATGTCGTTGTGAAGACCGATGCTTTAAAAATTAATGGAATGAAATTTACCACAACTTTTGTGAAAATATGTAAAGTAGTATGCAATAGCAAAGGTCTACATGGAAAGTGAGAAGTAAATGTCAACATGACTGTAGTTTGCAATT
Organism: Apostichopus leukothele; assembly: GCA_010014835.2. Taxonomy (NCBI): domain Eukaryota; kingdom Metazoa; phylum Echinodermata; class Holothuroidea; order Aspidochirotida; family Stichopodidae; genus Apostichopus; species Apostichopus leukothele. The sequence goes on along the minus strand of JAAAKB020229128.1, from coordinate 6,511 downwards.
TGCTTACTTCCAAACAGCACGCATTGCCTGAATTCCTGGTTGGCCTTCCAATTCTTGGGATATGGTGCATACTCGAATGTCATGTAACTTCGAACGGAATTCCAGCCCACCTTAAATACTGCAATGTAGTCCCTCTGAGATGGTACTAATATGGATGAGAGGGTGTAGTAACACTCCAACGGTTTACCTGAAAAAAATACAAATCGTAAAAATGACAAAGACGCTGCATCTACTTGTGGTTGTTTGAGTACTTTAGTGTTACATTAACGGTCGTTCTGTACTGTCCCTAGAGATGCCAGAAGACATGAATGGAGCCAGCACACACATATATACCATCAGGAGGTATACAATATACTTCTTAATTTAAAGAGTGGTCCAAACTGACACTCCCAGAGTGTACAACTGCATCAGCAATGTGGATTAGAAAACCTTGCAATATAAAAATACTTCTTCAAACAGACGTTTGAAATTAGTTGCCGGTAGTCTGGAACAATACAGATGACTTTAAAACAGATAGTATGATAACAATCAGACATAATCATAGCAACACTGCTTTAGTTGCCATGGAAATAGCTTACACACTTTATTATAGCAAACAGTGAATACTTTGCACTACAAACAGTATGGGATTTATACTCTTCAGAAACCCTACATTGAGTACCAGAATTCCAAACGTTGCATTGTACACTAAATTCCACAAGGAAATTTCTAGCAATGGATCAATGCCTTTTATGAAAGAAGGCTTCAGATTTTGTTAGTCCCTACCGTTACCCGACTATTTTTCTTTCTTGAAATGGTGACAACAGAATTGCATACTAAGCGTTTAAAATTGCATATAAAAACCCCAGTAGGTGAAGCAACTATCAAGTTATACAATAAAAGTAGAAAAACATCCAACTCAGAAGATACAATGTATACATGCGTGACACCACCAACCATGCTTCCCACGGCCATTATACCTAATGGTCTCTGGCACCTAAAATTTTAATCCAAAACACATTTACCCACAATACAAGCACTACACTAACAAGGAAAAACTGATTATATGAGTCTTATATCAAAATGTTATACCAGTATTACAGGTAATTAAAATAAAAACAAAATATAAACAAAATAAATGTTGTCAAACCATACCAGGTTTGTAGCTTTCTGAGACGTTTTGGAACACAACCTGACAGTATTCCGAGATTTGTGGTGTGCTCGGTTGAGTTTGATTCGGGTTGTCCAGCTGTCCGGTCACTTCGTCCTCATGATCAGACTGTCCTCCGTCAGATATTCTGCAGAAGTCATCTTCCTCACTACTTGTATGATTGTCTGCCATGTCTTTAGTTTTTCGTTAGCTTGGAAGCTCTGGACGAAAGGAAACGAATTAGTGGTCTTAAAATTGTTAAAACTTGCTGCAAGCGTGAAAATCAACTTTAAGAAGAGCTGTTTGAACTTTCGATCACACAGAGTTAAAAAAAAATCAATAATTCCGGCAAAGCTTTTCCAGGAGGCGATGAAATTACACACGCGAAATAAATAATAGCACGCGAAATAAATACTAGCACACGAAAAACAACGATGACACTTCAAAATATAAACAAATAAATAAATACAAATATTGCACACATCACATGAGGTACACAGAGAGAATATCAGCCACGACTCTCTTAAACTGTTTTGACTTTGAACGTGAAATGGATAGCACCATTATATAGAAACTGCCTGTCTTTAAATAGCACATCATGTCATCAGACAGAAAAAAGTCACTTACAGTATGTTCTGCTGTGCTACCTATAGTATATACCTACTGGACTGTTCTTTTAGACTATAAAGTAAACAAAGCTTGTGATTGTTCAACAGGTTTTGCAAACAATGAAAGGAACCAATGGGGGCACAGCTAAAGCTCATTGTTGACAAGTGGGCTGACCTTTATACAAGTAACAAAGGTATTTTCAACCTTAATGCAAACAAGGGCAAATCCCAAATTCAAGCACTTCATTATCAACTGGAAAGTTCCAACATTATAAAATGGGGGGTGGAGGGAGGAGGCACTTGCAGCTTTCTGTACGTAATGCTATTAAATAGGGAGTTCACTTCATAGTCACAATAAAACAATGAATCTTATTGAATACATTACTTTAGGAATACTTTGTGTAAGATTCAGCCGAGAAATCCTTCCTAAAGACACATTTATATATTTAAGTTAAATTGAGTGTCTAATTGTGTATCATTAAAATACTTAGCATAACACACTTCCATCATCATACTGTTACAGTCAAACAGTCCTTTTCCAACCTCTCAGATCTTTAAGCACCTTTCTGACAACTAGAATACCATTTACAAACCCTTTAAAAGTAGGTCCCAATCAATTCACCAATGATTATAAAATATAAATTTAAAACAACCAATGCCTAACTTCTCTTTTCTTTTCCACCAAATCTTTCCAGCCAACCAATTCATCTTGCAAAAATTTTTAAAAAAATACTTGCTTACTAATCAACCATACCTTTGATTGGTTTTAATGATTCTAAACAAAACATTACATGCAAAACTATAAAACACTGCCATTTTCTGTCAACACAAATTAGGACCATTTTAACATGTTTGCATGTTGATTGAACATTTATAGGATTATTTCACTGTTCTTCTAGAGTATGAATTTCAATACCGTGCCATATGGGAAGTTCATCATATCAACAGGGCTCTAATATACAATATTAGTAGCATTAAGTAAAACAAAAAAGGGGGGATCTAGTAAGCTGTAGATTGTGATATTGATACTGCCTTAATTTAACTATATCATATGTAAGACAAATTTTCTTCAAAATTTGCAAAAAAAATTCATACCTTAGGCTTAAATTACATGTTTGCTGCAATTTTTCAGCAAAAAGAATAATATGCATTTCAAGGTTGGCAAATTCAGATGGTTAATGTTTGATCTTTCATAACGTGTTCTATCATTTTTCATTTGTAAAAAATTATGCTACAGTAATTAGTTAGTGATATATTAGGTGTACTTGTATGACACTAATGGGGAAAAGGTGAACAAAAAATCCCTGTGAGGTTGAGATCGCTCACAAAATGGAAGGAAAACCACTCCTATTTATTTTTTAATTAATTTAGTTAATTAAGTTTATTTACAAAGTTCAGACTCTCAATGCTGTCAATGCTCAATCACTGTCGCAAAAATGTCCACGATGAAAAAGATGGTACAGTCATCTTTTAAGTTTTATGCACTTAAAACTTTATTATAGCAAATCAACAATGAAAATGGGGAAATTATGAAGAAATTGTTAGGCTGAATATCTTAATAATAAGGTTCACAAATCTAATATAACACCAAATGTAATATCATTTCTAAGACTAACCATTTTAATCCATTTTAAATCAATTTTTTCCTTGATATTGCATATATATGCCCATCAGTTACACAAGGCCTAAGTGAACCCACTGACTAAGACCTATTAAAATATTCGCAAGTCTCAGCTAATGATAGACAAGACTATAGTCGACGTAGACATTTCGTGTTAACATCGTAACAGACCACTACAGTAAGGCTTAGCCTACACCAGAGTTCCGGGTGCCAAAGGGCAAAGTTCTGATGTGATCATACGTGAAACAGATGCATACTGTGTTTCACAGTAAGTGCAGTTGTGTGCATTGCCACATAATGAGTATAGGACCGTCAACGTTGCAAAATACTATGTACAAGTCTCCATAGCCTTAGTGATATCCTATCGTGAGAGTAAATATTTTAGCGATATCCGTCATTCTCACCTTACAATACTCACCAATTTTTCCCCACCAATCTTTACTTCAAAGTACACTTTCTTAACGTGATAATAGTATGTTAAACATTCTCTTCAGTTTCTGTTCATTGCACTACGTAATATTGTCAGATTCGCACTAAATATGTAGACTTTTCGTTGGTCTTAACGCTTTGTTTTGGTCGTTGATTGATTGTACCGAATGTGTACGAGTTTGCGCGATGTGGCGTCGATATGAAATCGATGTCTTCTTGCTATAAATAGAACTGGCGTCATTGTGGACTCTGTGATGAAATAAGGCATGCTGCGATTTGTCACGAACCAGGAACGTCATCAACCAAAAGGGTTGCTGGACCAGACCAGGGAGGTGCAGGAGAGCTCCCGAAGATTTCCCATTTCGTTATCCATTAGAAGGCTGAAGATCGGATCCAAACAGGGACTCAGTTCCATTTTCTGCGATAGTCAACAACCTTCTCTTCTGTCTTGAATTTAAATTAGTCGACATTGTTGTTAAATTAAATTAGTTAAAATACGGTACATATCGGTGTTTAATTTCAAGTAACTTTTTTAACCTGAAATGAGACTATTTCGTTAATGTATAGGAACATCGTTGCACAAGCCCTCTGTCTATTCAGTCAGGGGCGCCGTTTCCCGCAGGGACACGGGGACGCGTCCCCACCAAAAATTTCAGAGGTGGGGACATGGTATACCATGTCCCCACCATCTTTTGAGTGAATTTTGGAAGTCCGACTATCCATGATATCCTGCTATACCGCGTTAGTCGTAAAGATCTCAAGTACCCATTAGGCGTTATCAAAATAAGCAACAAAACTAATGAATGAGCGAATGCAAAAGATGGAAACAAGTCTGATACGTTAATTGGCAGCCTTACAAGTTGCTTGTTTCATTGATGTATGCTACCCGGTGGTGCTAACTTCAACCATGTCTCCAGCAGCCAAAAACAACACCAGCCTTTGTTGAAATTGCGTTGCTGACTTCAGCCCATTGACACAGTGTAGGAGAGATCGAACTCAAACGTCGCTGTCCTTTTCCAAAGGAGGATTTGTTATAAACTTTTCTTTTGAGGTAAAGACTTCCATTCCATATATTTTGATATCTTAGGATTCAAATATGATATGCATTTTAGGCCCAAACTTGCAGGTGTAGCTGTAATTTTAGAAACAATTCGACGTTGCAAAAATTGGAGCCTAGCCTAACACAGTGAAAAGGCCTAAGATTTTCAGACTTTGACCACTATTGACCTGAGGTGACCTTTGACCTGACCCAAAATTACAAGAGGTCAGATAAACTGCATGGCCAACCTGCACACCACGCATGGAATATCTACATGATCGTGTTTAATAGTTATCCTGTTCACAAGCTTTTTAGATTTTGACCTCTATTGACCTGAAATGACCTTTGACCTAACTCAAAATTAACAGAGGTCATGTATGATAAGTTTTTAATGTATGTAATTTTGTATTTGCAGGAGCTTGGTCTTCTCTTCGACTTCACATCCTTACCAGAAATATGTCAGAAAAGAAGGATTACGGTCGATCTTTGACTTTTTTAAAGCAAAGGAGAGGTCCTGTTCTGATATAGAAATAACGGATTTATCATCTTCCATGGCCTTGAAAGATCCCGATCCAACTGGACACAATATTGCCACTACAGCGGCAGGAAAATCTGATATCACATCTTCAACAAGTGCTGATACTCCACTGGCGGTGGAACCCAAAGACAGGCCTTCTGGTAGTATTTCAGATTCTCCAGTAGTATGTTCAGGACACACCCCATTGCCAGATGAGCCCCATCAACCACATGACGTCACATTCATGCTACCAGAGACGGTAAAAATGGGAGGAAGAACTGGAAACAAAACCAAAACTTTAACTTTCCAGCGGCAGTGGTGTAACGAGTTTCCATGGATTCACTGTGACACTAATTTAAATAAAGTGCTGTGCTATACTTGTTGTAAAGCAGTTCAAAACAAGCTACTTAATGAAAGTTACCATCGAAGTGAAGCTGGAAGCGAGCCCGAGATGCTTTTAAATCCCATGAAAAAGTGAAATACATCGTTCAGCTCGAGAAATTCTTTTAAACTTATCAAAAAAAGATATTATTTCACAACTGGATGACCATCATCATAGTGACCAAGAAAACGCACGGGAAGCTCTAATAAAGATAGTCACTTCAATTAGGTATTTGGCTTCGGAAGGTTCTGCCTTACGAGGAAAAGAGCACGACAGTGGGAAGTTCAAGAAACTTTTGCGCTTACGAAGTGAAGATGACAGAAACCTTGCTGCTTGGTTAGGAAGAAAACACAATTATACACACAGTGACATTGTCAACGAGATCCTTGAAATAATGGGGCATGATATAGTGCGGGATATTGTTGAGAAAGTTAATAAGGAATCTATTCAGTTTGGCATAATTTGTGATGGAACACAGGATATATCCGGAAAAGAGCAAGAGGCCATTTGCATTCGTTACATTACATCAAATTTTCAGATTTGCGAAGATTTTATTGGGCTATATAATCAAGGCGACACAACAGGTGCAGGACTCGCTAAGATGTTACAAGATGTTTTGCTGAGAGTGCAATTACCAGTGGCAAATTTGAGAGCACAAACGTATGACGGGGCCGGAAATATGGCCGGGGAATACAACGGATGTCGGGCAAATATAAAGAGGGTCCAACCTCAATGCATATACACACATTGTGGTGCACATGTGTCACACTTGGTGACTTCCAAGTC
>JAAAKB020229018.1:0-11406 GCA_010014835.2 Apostichopus leukothele | reverse complement strand
CGAACTGCTACAGAGAAATATCAGTTTGGTACCACCCTGGAACACATCACATGACCCTCCATGCATGGTACGCGCGCGCCCAATTGACATGAATCCTCCAGATTTATTAAACTCGTTGCCTATGGCTGCACCACGCACGGGCTGCGTTGAGTCCAGGTACGAAGTTTAGATACAAGTTCTCACTATAGCTAAACGCTTCCCATGACTAGATAGCTGACAAGTTGGCCATTCATGGCGTTTTCGCCACTTGTAAACAAACCTCATACTCAATTTTCGTACGCTGCTCCTGGGAGGTCTGAAAGGGGTCTAGAAATGCCTCAATTGACCCAATTTTTGCACCACATGTACTTCCATTCATGCTCTACACCATAAAAGTCAGACCTTGATTAATAAGATATCACAAAAGATGTTCTCCTGCTGCTTTTTTTGGCACTTTAGGTGAAATAGGGGAACACTCCGGCGGATTGATATAGACTTTAATATGTGTATATGTCACCTTCGGCGATGCACTGAAATTATAATGTAAGAGTGAGTACGCAATAGATAGCTGAAAGGATCGGCTGTATTCACTGGTTAGTGTACAGATCAGTGGTTAAATTCACAATACGTCATAAGCTTCACTTGAATAGAAAGCAAATTTCGAAGGTCACAATTAGTTACTTATTGGATGCCGCTTATTGGTTTTCTGCCTAGCTTATCATGCACCGCGATCATCATGTATAAAATGCTCAACCTAGCAATCTACACTCCTAATATATGTGAGATCTGCTTACGTCTCTGAGAAGTTGAGGTTTAGGCTAACCTAATTAGACCAGAGTTAGTTCCGCGAGAAAACTAAGAATCAGCAAACCAGCAAAGTCGTAAACCTGCCGAGGTAAGACAAGCGTTATTGCAAGTATGGAAATGATAGGCCCAAAATGCTACCCTGATACGGTCAATACATCTGCCTTCGCATGGGTTTGATAATAATGTTTTGGACTGCTTTATAAACAGAAATGTGATATTTTGGTTTCAATATTCTATCCCTCGATCTCTAGGAATTAATGAAGCAAAGTTTTGGCAATTAAGTATGTACATCTTCATGAACTTGTGATTATTTACTTCACAATAGTATAAAAAAAATAATACTTTAGACCATTGAGATTGAATACATCAAAACCTTTTAAGTTGCATAGACATATACCAGACTTAGTAGGACAAAAACAGTGTAATTAGCTGCATACGAAGCAAACTGCTGGAGTTATACTAACTTAACTGACCACGTCTAAGGTGATTCATTCAAATGCTGTGGTCCTTTAATATCGTATATAGTGTGGTATATTTCAATTACCAGTGACTCAATACACATTGTTAAACATGACCTACCTGTACTTGAATTAGTTTCATACCACGACATATCACCGCGAGGAAGTCAGCTGTAGTATAGAACAAGTATTGCAGCCATTGGATAAACATTATCACCCTTGAGTGCAGTGACGGTGTTTTAATGTCCTGCTTGTCCGTGTGCGTGTACACGTCAATGTTTAGCCTGACATCTTTTCGGGATCACGGCATCAGCTTGCAAAGTATTTAATCATATATATATATATATTGATAACAGAAAACAAAACAAATATGGCCGCAAGAGGCTTTGACAGTGGTGGGTCTGGTGAAACCTACAATGGATCGAATAGAATTAACACGAATACGAATACGAGCACGAAAATATGCGTATTAATACCATTTGTATTATTTTTTCTGGTTTGCTGTGGAGTTGCAGTATGTATGGCTGTCTTCTTGGCCCTTAATGTATCACCATTTTTAGCAATTGTACCAATAGCGACGTCTGTTTTTGTATGTATTTGTATTGTGTCAGCTTGTTATAGTCACCGTCGAAACCAAAACGCTTCGCCTTCTCATTCAGCTCATCCACCTCAGACATCAAATGTTCCTCTTGGATTTCACGATCAATCATTGCACTTTGCAACAAATTACGGATTTCATGGTACTGTACAATAAATCCAGGGATGCAATACTCCAAAGTGACAGCATGGTAAGTTAATTACAGCGACAAAGTCTTGACTAGGCCCGTATAGTATGACGGGGGGAGGGGGTGGACCAATAATTTAAGCAGGGGCAGCAACAATTTAAGAAAGGGCAAAATGCTATTGTCGTGTAATTTGTAACTTAATGGTGGTGGAACAAACATGGGAAGGCATAGTGGTCGGCACGGGTAGAGAGAGTGGACGAGGGGGGGGGGGGTAATTCCCCTGTGCCCCGGTTTGGCTACGTACGCTCCTGGCAGGAACGGTTGTTGGAAAGTAAGCATCAGTGGCCATAATTCGAACCTCTGCAATTTAAGGGAGCTGTAGTGATTAGAGTATTATGATTCAATACAATATGTGTATGCATAAGCCCCCATCCCCGCCCCACCGCCCATTACCTTCAAAATAAAAACCCGTAGCTCATTAGGCCTATATACAGATAATTATACTGGTGATGATCGAGTATACGTTATCAGTGTGATTGCCAAAGTCAGAGGGGCACGGGATAGTCCCTATATATCCGCCCTCCCCCATGAAAATGTAATATTACATGGCTTTACGGGACTGCGTGTCACTGCTTCATAATAATGCATGCAATCGGTGTACCGTACACTGACGATTCGCGGACCACGCTACATCCCGGTCAAGAATAGTTGACAGCGCTTTTACAGTACTCCCCTGTGCGTGCGACCCATCATTCTCTCGCCTTCCTTTTTTTCGGGCAGTAAAAGTTGACTTTTTTGTTTTACTTGTTTTTCTTTCTCACAGCCAGACATCCCAGCCTTCAAATGTTAGTACCTCTATGGCCTCTGATTTACCTCCATCCTACGAAGAAGTAACGAAGGGAAAGCAGACCGAGGGGAAATTTGAAGGGCGTCTTTGATTCATTTACCTGGCCTAACATTGAACCGAATAGGGGGAGTCTACTAAGTACTATGATTCACCATCACGTCAATGTTATACGACGAAGTAACGAAAGAAATTTTAGTATAAGGGAAGAGTAGTATAATTGCTCCTGTATTTCCGTATGTATAGATATATAATCCATGCGAATGTAACAGGCCAATACACTTCCGAATATAACCATCGCCATCTTTCGGAAAGACAGGGAACAGAAAAACAGGGAACACATTTAAGTAGATATATATTGCTCAAAATGAGCTGGTCAAAATAAAAATACCTTCGTCGCGTTTTTGAGGACGACTGCCTTCTTATGAAGCGTGCATGCTCTATACCAATGCCCCATATTTACTTACAAACTAAATTTTGACACTAAATCATTCCCTGATCATACAGTAAGTAAATGTATTATGTCAGTTGAGAGATGAAATAGATCCAATCACCCTTCAGCATTAACGGACACCAGGGCAGGTTTAAAGTGATGTTGACACCTGTAAGGTGATATTACATAACAAAGCCAGAGTAGTGCTATTAACAATGCGGTGACACCTATTACAATACATACACTGAATGAGTGAAGTAGGAGAGTGAGCCTCTTTATTCTTGAGTAAATAATCCTCCCCCAAGCAACACCTCAGAATAGGTTAGCTGTTGACAACTTACACTAAGGGCAACCATAGCATTTTACTTCCTCAAAGCGATTACAAATTGATACTTTCTCTCAATGACGACATTGTGCGTGAATTTAACATTGTTGATGAAGCTTGCATTGGTTCATCATCGGCAAGGACATGTTGTACGACTTCCACCAAGAGATCATAAAACATACAAACATTAATTTAGTCATGACTCATGTCCCAACACAAGATGGGAAGCTACCCCGTGTTCTCAAAACTTGTTCACACCAACTTGCCAACATATATGCAATACTTTATAACCTCTCGTTTAAGTAACATACACTTCCGGCCATGTGGAAGCAGTCGTGTATTATTCCAGTCGCAAAAAAAACTAACATCACGTGTATGAACGACCTCAGACCTGTAGCATTAACCTCGGTAGTCATGAAAGTATGCGAGCGTTTGATACTCAAGACCCTGAAGCCTCTCGTGAATGATTATCTTGACCCGATGCAGTTTGCGTACAGATCGAAACGCAGTACCGAGGACGCCGTTCTTGTCAGCCTCGAGAAGCTCTATTCTCACTTGGAACTCACAAATAAGGGGAACTCTGCCAGGGTTACGTTCTTTGATTTCTCTTCTGCTTTTAATACTATCCAACCGCATATTCTTGCCAAGAAACTTGTTGATATGAATGTCAGTCATGATCTTATTTTGTGGATTTATCGATATCTAACTGGGAGGTCACAGTATGTTAAAATCAAAACAGCTAATAGCGTCAGCGTGTCTAATGTCATAACTTCCAACACTGGTGTTCCACAAGGTACGGTTTTAGCCCCATTTTTATTCACACTTTATACGTCAGATGTTAGGTCTAGCAACGAGAATTGCCCATTGGTGAAATTTGCCGATGACACTGCTCTGTTGTGTCTGATATCAAAAGACGACGATACTGAGTACTTGAGTCAGATTGAGGATTTTGTTGACTACAGTAAGCGTAACTTTTTAGAACTAAGTGTCAGTAAGACGAAGGAAATGGTCATTGATTTTCGTAAGTCAGAGAAAGTCCACAGGGAGGTAGTTATAGATGGTATTGTTGTTGAGAGGGTAGATAAGTATAAGTATCTTGGGGTGGTGATCGATAATAGGCTCTTCTGGCATGATCATCTAGATGAATTATTGAAGAGATTAAATACTAGGATGCATTGCTTTCGTTTGTTGTACAAATTTCACGTGAATAATGAAATACTTCTTATGTTTTATAATTCGATAATTACTGGAGTGTGGCGTTATAATATGGTTTCGTGGGGTGGCAACGCGAGAAAAGAAGATACGCAACGTATTGAAACAATAATTCGGCAAGCAGGTCGTCTGCTCGGGACAAATCAGCCAACTTTGCCTACTGCATATCACCAACTACTGAAAGTGAAAACAGATAGAATCATGAGCGATGATAGCCACCCACTCCATCAATATTTCGACGAACGGTTATTCCTAGAAGTGGAAGGATGCGGATACCACGGTCTCATACAAATCGACAAATTCTTCCTCATTCATTCCACAATGCATCAAACTTTATAATGTAGACTTTCAAAGTTAGATCTCGTCTGGCTGTTTCTTCTGTTCCGGTTGTACTCTCTTGCCATTGTCCTGAGCTTTGTATATTGTGTTACTGCATGTTTTAAAATGTCTTATGTTTTCATATTCTTACAATTGTTTGATACTGTACGTTTAGGTTTCATATTTTAATGTTTGTATCTCATATCCTGTTTTAAAATATCTTATGTTTTCATATTCATACAATTGTTTGTTACTGTACGTTTAGGTTTTCATACTTTAATGTTTGTATCTCATATCCTGTTTCATACGAGCATGCAATTACCCTCGTGGTTTAATAAAGTTTATCTAATCTAATCTAAAAAAACATCTTAACTTACTGGAGTTTAGTATATTTGATAAGCTAAGTAAAGCAGCAAGTGATAATGGAACTTCTCTAGGTGTCTCGATCCCTTGATCTTTCTAAGGCGTTTGATACTATTGATCATTCTATCTTATTAGATAAATTATTTGCATATGGATTTCGCAGGAAGGAAACAATTTACTTCTTTCCCAAAAAAACCTCTAACTTGCAAACAATCTCTTGTGGTGTTCCCCAAGGTTCCATTCTTGGGCCACTACTTTTTGTCATCTACATGAACGACATAACCACGATTTCATCTAAATCCTCAATAGTGATGTTTGCAGACGACACCAGTATTTTTTTCAAAGACACATAATACAACGCCTTGAGAGAACTGCTTGCAGTGAACTTGTGTTATACTCTGATTGGTTTGCTTCAAATAAGCTTTCGCTTAATATTATCAAAACAAACTATATGGTCTTTAACATGCCTCATACTCAAAACCCCAACTGAAGTATTATCATTAATAACCACCCACTTGAAGCTGCTACCAGTGTTAAATTTCTTGGTGTTCTTTTTGACTTCAAGCTTAATTGGCATAAACATATACTTTTCACCTGTGTTCGCAAGTTGCTAAGGGCGTTGGAATAATCGGTAGACTAAAAACGATATTGCCGAAACATATCCTTCGTACTATTTATCTAACTCTTGTCTATCCCCATCTCTGCTTACTGCAGTCTTGCTTGGTCGGGCACTAGTAACTCCGCTTTAAGAAAGGTATTTGTTCTCCAAAAACGAGCTATCAGACATATTATGTATTCTGCACCACGCGAACACACCAGTGCACTTTTTAAGTCCCTTAACTTGTTAAACTTAAATGACATAATCAAAGTCAATATTGCAACCTTCACATATCGCTTCTTCAACAATCTCTTACCGTTAGGTTTTTTTCTAATTTATGCATTCGGAATTCCCTAGTTCACAATTATTACACACGTCAAAACAATCAACTTCGTCTTCCTGGCAATCGGCCAACTTTTTCGAAGACAAGCTTGCATTATCGAGCCATCAGCACCTGGAATTCCATTCCAGAGAGTTTAACTTCTAAGCATAATGTGCACTCCTTTCATTACAACTTTTCTAGATCCCTAATAAATCTCTACTGAGACTTTAAGATTTCATTTTGTATCTTGTACGCTGTAGCCGTCCCTTTGTTATTGTATTCTCCCCCCCCCCCCTAATATGTATGTATATACATGATTGTATGTGTGTTTGTGTAAGTAAGCATACATGTTTATATTAACATGTGTGTATGTGTATGTATTTGTATGTTTATTTGTATTCAATTGTGTATGTATGTGTATATTTATGTACTGTGGGTGGTGGAGGTGGGGTGGGTGGGTTATACTTGTTGTGTCGGTGTGTGGGTGGAAATGAGTGAGGTCAAGGTAGCATATCTAGCAACAGACTTGTAGTACTGAAGGATATGGTACTTATACTTGAGTAAATTTCTCTGTACTTGAATTGTACTCACTACTCAGAGAAAGTAAATTTCATATAGTCCTTTACTCAGGGCTTTCATATATACTCATAGTTGTTTACCTGTGGCTTTATACTACTTATCTTCATGGCTTTGCACTAATACTCTTTCACTGTTTAGTGAAACAGCCATATTGTGTCTTTAATTGCACTATTCATCTAACAGTACAGTTGCTGCAAGTGTTATCGTTTTCAAACAACTTTGTAATTTTACTTGCATACATGTGTGTATATTTCATCATTATGTACATGGTGTTTGATATGAATCCTACACATCACATAGGAATTGTAGAAGATCAAACCATTGTTTGAAGAATTCCTCTACACCCATGTACACCCATGTACACCCACGTACACCCACGTACACCCACGTACACCCACGTACACCCATGTAATATTGCATCTTGGTACAGGTGGTGTCACCTTCCGTTTCTGTTTTAGCTACCGGAGAGAACATTCACAGTAATATTGAGAAGAAGTTTGTGCGCACATAGGGTGTCTTCTTCCAACAAAGCAATTCATTAAATGCATTAATTGTTAAGGAGACATACCTCCCTGCACCATAAAAGGAACTAATGGAAAGGTACCGGTGGTCAAACATGTTTAGTAGCCTCACCTCTCCTCACAAACACTCTTCATAGCTTTTCACAACATGATATCCCAGTATATGTGGTTTGCAATGATTCCACCATCTCTCTTTGCTTTAATATCTCAGCTATGTGTTTGGATGCACTGCCATGTCACATGATTAATTTTTAGTATGCTCCCCCTGCCCCCCCCCCCCCTGGGGGCCCTGTCATCTCCTAACTAGAAAACCAAACTTGTGTTGATAAAGTAGGAAATCAATTCAGTGAAGAAGGGTAAGTTTCTGACAGAATCAAATTATTTTATTGTTATTGTCTTTTTCTACTTGGGTAACCAAGTTAATTATATTCATCACAGATCACCCATGGATTGTGAAAGCATGTGATAAGGTGTTGTAGTAATCATGCTGGAGTACATTAATTCCTACATGTACTCAGACTGAGTAATATAGTAGTCTTACTCTTGAATCTGGGACTCACAACATATATATTCAGGTCAAGAAATGATGGAGTCAATGTTTAGTCCCTTGAATGCAAAGTCTTTTTTAGGCAACCCATGAAATCATTCTCCATTTTTTATTGCCCTGATTCCTCCAAATATGCTAGCAAGTCTAATAATGGTCACTCCTGCAGGATACGCTTACAGAGAGTTTGTTGCCAAATAAGAGGAACTTGTCCAAAGCCAGATTTACTTCTCTAATGTGAATCCCACCAAGCATAGTACTTTTGCTTCAGCAACTTAGAGCAGACTACATGTTGGAGACAAAACTAATCACCTTTCATTTCTGGCGTCCAATATTTTCAGTATCGTCAAGGTGATTTTGGTGGTGTCTAAACAAAAACCCTTCCTGTCAGCAGAGTTGAGCAATTTTTGAACTTTTGATTGACTGGTTATCTAATTTACTATTAGCATTTTGGAATAAGAACCAATGGTGAAGCCCCGTTCACACTATGTATGTAACAGCACCACTGAAGGCACTGATACAGTATGATCAAAAAGTCGAAGAATGTGTAATTACGTGAGCCCATTCACACTACAATGCAATATGATGCGAAAGCAAAAGTGGAAGTAATTTTCTTCTGACTTCTGTCGTATGATAAATGTGTTGGACTGAAATGTGCAATCAGAATGCTATGAAGCCACAAAATTCATTCCAATATATGCCTATATCGTGCTCAAGGTAACATTGTTGCAGTCTGTGGTATACATACGGTTTCTTTACTTTTCTTCAACAAAGGATGTGCCCATAGCCTATCTCCCATGTTTGGCCCTTCTTACGTGCCAAGTGAAACAAACTAGTTCACTTCCATCCAAGGTGATCACCACACCATATGCCATTGACAGCTTGATGCCTTATTGTATTGTCTGACGACGAAGTAGAGGCCTTTATACTTTGCAACATGATTACTGGTTGCTAAAGAGGCTACAACAAACTTTCCCGCCAAAGTTTTACTTCATGGACGAAACAACTGTCGCATCAATTTAATCGCTTGTAGTGTGAACAGAGATTTCTTTGTCATATCGTACATAGTATGAACTGGGCTGTGATTGGTCAGTAGATGAAATACAGCACAAAAAAAAGAAAGAAAAGAAAAGCGGGAAAATAGTCTTCCTTACCATATTAAAGGTTTAGGTCGTCAACTATGAAAATGAATTTCACTTCATGGTTGAACTTCAAAGCTATTCAAAGTTGTCAATATCACAGGAGCCATATTGATAATTATATTAAACTAGATGCATGGCTAATAACAATATTGTTGCAGTAATTTGGCCAGCTGTTTACAGATTTGCAAGGATGGTTGGTACAGTTTGTCTATTTTTGTGACAATACACAAAAGATCAAAGAAATTCCATATCTCTTTGATGCTTTGTTATAACAACTATTAACTACAATGAAAGTCTGACCTTGGTTGCATTCTGTTAATTTCTTTGTGATATGCGAATACGCCTTAAACCCTTGTTGCAGGTCATCAGCCACTTTGAACTTAAACCGAAAATAATTTGACCTAGAAACAAAGCCCATTATGATTACTAGATCAAAGAAATCTTTCAAGTGCGTGACTGTGTTTCATACACCACTGATACCTGTATTGTGTGAGCGTTATCCCATTATATGCCAGGCTCTTAACAATCCCAGTTTTTGTGCCATGCCTCCTTACGTTTTTACCAGACATTACCCATACAGAGCCCATCTTGATCAGCTTACATTACATTTGGCTTTGAATGTTATCCTCTGCTAGAGTCCAAGTGTTTCAAATGCCTTAATTCTTTACAGAGATGCATCTTCTTATCGGCTCACATTACTGTAGCTTCTTTCAACAATCTACTGAGAATCAATCTAAGGGCTATGAATAATTCCGTATGTCACTGCAAATCAACCTAGCTCTGTTCCATTTGTAACAAACTGAAACTTTGACATTCTTCTCTGGCATCTGCTACATGTCTAAGCCACCCTCACTACCTAAAGGCCACTAGTATCAAGAATTTAATCGCTATCATTGCTTTCCCCGCAGAAACAGATGATGATAGATGGCTAACCAACTATTGATATTTTGTCTAGGTAACTTTCAAAGGCGGCATAAACCAGAAATCCTCATTGACAAGACTTGGCTGTGATAAATTATAAATTATAAATCATTAATGACTATCAAAACAGCTACATAAAACTCTTTCTCTAATGCAAAACTTTCCTCTGCATGCAGTAACCCTTTGAAGGCTTTTGTAAAAATCTTACAATGACATCAATAAAAGTCTCCCATAACACCTACAATTTTAATCTTGTTCTTCACTGAATACTTTGTTTTATTTCAAAAATAAAATTGGTTTTACACAAAAACTGTCCTTGAGTTATCAAAATTGTCATATTAACTACCAACAGAAACACAAAAGATAAGAACCCCCCCCCCCCCCAAAAAAAAAAAAAAAAAAACAAAAAAGAAAAAAAAATACAAATTCGTCAGCTTGTTATTTTTCCTGCAAAAATACAATGGCAAAGAGAGGGAAATTTGAAAGAGTAGACAAAATGATTGGCAAGGTCATGAATCAAACCAATGACTTCAGGATATTAATGAATCTAGATTGCTTTGCAGAGTTTTACATTGTAAGTATCTCTGTTGTATCCTTTAGTTTACAGACATCATTTGGGTGCGGGAAGTTTCTTTGGACCACAATCTCTTTAATATTGGCATCAGGGAGGCGGACTAATTCTCCTCCTACAATTACAACTTTCTTAACGACTCACATCACCCCTAATTTCCTACCTTTGACATAAATCTCCTGACTGACACTATTCTGTCTCAAATCAAACATTTTTTTTTTATAAATAGTTTTTTTTATCATAAACCTATGTTTGTAACACAAAACTCCATTTGTTTCACATCAAAAGATTCACTTAACCTCCCACAGCTCAAAGGTGGGAAATTAGTCAAATTTCAGTCTCTGTAGGCTGTAAGTTAATCTAATCTGTCACTTTCAGCTGGTCACAGACCACATTATTAGTAGGATTGTTGAAGCAAGTTCAAATTGTTCAATATTGATGATAATTAGCTTAGAAACCTCACAATCATGTCCAGCTCCACCTATAAGAGAGCGGGAGAGAGGTGGAGAGAGAGATAGCAAATGGACTGTCATGTCCAATGCAACAGTCTACAGGTAACAAAGTCATTCCACTTAAAATACCTATAGCCTTGATAAGACAGAAGAATTTACAAGGGTACTCCCAGTAACTATCAGAGACCTGTGTTTAATCAGTGGCAGAGCTAGGGGTATTGGTCAGGGGGGGGGCGAGAATGGTCTGTAGGGGCACTTTCGACACTATCTAAGCGGAGCGCCACCACAGGTT
>JAAAKB020228907.1:0-11407 GCA_010014835.2 Apostichopus leukothele | reverse complement strand
TATACCCCTCCCCCAGGATGGCGATTCGTGGCATGGACCAGCATTTGCCTTCTCAAGAGTTGGGAGCTATGCGGCACACGAGTCTTCAATGCCTTTAAAATGTCCAACCACAAAACAAAATTATAACTTACCAACATAAAATTCTGGAATATCCATCACCATGCGCCTTTTAAAACAATCCTGTCTCTCTAGGTAATCCAAGATTTTTGATCTCCTTCCCATTGGAGGATAAATCTCTGGAGTTATAAACTTTTCCACCTGCTCCTGATCTTTCTTTTGGGCCTGACGTCTTCGAAGCAAGTCTAGACTGATCTTTGGTGCAGGGAGAGTCTCGGCCTTGTTATCTGGGGATAATCTCTCAGGGATGGCATTTACTTCATTATCGGATGGAGATTTAGAACTTGTAGGAGGTTCACCTTTTCCAGAAGAATCTTGACTAGCAAAATGTCTCACATTTCCACCTGGACAGAAGATTATCATGGTCATAATATTTACATGAATGTTTGATATTAAAGGCAAATGATTAACTTATTGTGTGTGGGCAGGACGGACAGGCTCGGGGATACTTTACGCTGTGTTATGTGTTATATGCAACATTCAATGTAAACTGTTCACCAAAATGTTATTGTACTCACACAAAAGTGACTCTGCGTACCACTGTTTAAGTACAGGATACAGGTTTCGTTTATTACGTTGCTATTTGTCATTTTGTCACTTACAGCTACAGGGCAAACAACCTTACTCAAGCAGTTGGAATGTAACATTAAATTAGTTCATAGCTAAATGATGGATGAACACATAACACATGATTGTTCACAATCCCTGAACATCATTAATAAAATACTGCAGCCTTGGTGTATGTGTACAAGTATTTGACCCCTAAACCTAGTTAGTTTGATGGCTTGCCAAGGTACCAGAAATACAGTTTTAATAGAACATATCACAACCTAAGAATGACATTCCAAATATTAGAATCTGATATTTCTGGAACAACTTACAATGCATGTCATCATAAGAATACGTAACATAGTACAAAGATAATTTTAATTGGCTACTGTAAATAAACATCAAACCCAACCAAATCAAACTATGCATTTTTACACGGCCTATGCGTAGTGGTAAAATGTTATATTTTCATATTATGCTAGACTAGAAGATATTGTTTCACTGCATGCGTACAAGAACTGAGTTCTAGAGTGACTTAGAGGCCTGTATTTTTAAGTCTGTACATAATTGGCCTACTTAGTCGCCTTAATCTATTCTTAATCTTATGGCATGCTGAACAGATGGCCTAGGCTTATGCCTATAATATTAATGGACTAGATAACGTTAGGGCTCAAGGTTCTAATTTCATGTCTATCTTGTGGCAAAGGCCTGACAAAATAGGATGAACATTAACCTAATACATTTCCCTTCGTGTATTCTTCCATACTTACAACATAATCTACAATTATATTTATGTAAACTGTGAGCTTTCCCGACAGATCTCACAAAATTAAATGCGATTCGAGGCATATTCTTAGCTAAGTTTGGATCCGTGTTGATATGTGGATGAGGTAGTACACATCTATCACAACTACTACTCTTCAGAATGTCACACATGAATAATTGGGTCACGACAAGTGGAGGATCTCAAATGTAATTTCGTCTACTTGATCCACAAGTTTTTGACGAATAGTTTGACCAAGAACAAGTCAAGGAATATCATAATCACATGGAACAAGGTACCATCAGCACCATTAAGTTGATTTATATCCAGTGATAAGAGTCATGATGAAAGCTTTTCCCATCAGCCATGTATATTGGATCTGGGGGGCTCCCGGAAACATTCTATGGCATATTATCAGTAATATAGTTCCATGATTATAGGCATCATTCCTTTATCAAATTCTTGCTACACGTCATCTGGCCCTAGCTAAGTCAGTCGGTGGGTTAATACATCTAAACTGGAGCATATTTCACCCTCCCCCGGCTTTTGTAACTATAGAGCCTGTACTCTTGTTTGTACTTGATCATTTAGCTTGTTTTAGCGGCAAGAGAAATTCAAAATTTGCACATATGGCAAACGTTCGCAGGAATTACTTTAAACTTCGACGGGTTATGCATGTTGATCTTTCGCTACCGTTGTCTGTAACAGGCCCGATCTAACCGATACTTCGTACTAGCTACTCAGTCCGCGGCTTCAGTTACCACTTCATTCCTAAATTTCACGACTAGTTTATATTTTTAGATTATACAATTTCGAGGAAAAGATCGAAATGCCGATGTGCAAAAGTCGTAATTTTGAGGATTTGGGAGGTAACGTCGAAATTTCGATTAAATTATATTGCATGCAGAAATTGAAAAGTCCAAAATTTAAAGTTTAGGAAAATCATTAGACGAATGTTGTTTTATGAAATAGTCGTCATTTTGAGATAATCGCCTACTGTTTAAATTTCGACCTAGAAAGGTAGCCTTTAAAGTGTTCTTCTATCTTTGATACTAAAGAAATCGATATTTTGGGATGAAGTCACAATCGAAGTTTGAGTAAAAAGCTGATTATTGCTGTACCAGTTGGTTTTGCGTTTTCGAGCGGGACAAAGGGTTGTTTTTCTCTTCTTGAGAAAAGAGTTAAAATTTTTAGAAAAAAGTTATAACTTTTTGTATACAAACTCGAAAAAAAAGGTCAAAACTTTGGGGAAATCTATTATTATAACTTTTTAGATTTTGTCAGGCATTTGACACTGAAGTTTTTTCTTGGCCGCCTGGGGGATGGTTGGGCACTTGGTTCCGGTTCCTCGAACCCCAGGTGTCTCCAGAAGATCTCAGCAGCTCTATTCAGTGAAAATATGGTCATGTGCACTACTTTTCAGAGGATCATAACGTCTGGAACTCTTGGGTTACAAAGCTTTCTGTGACATTGTGTATAATGAAACAATTTGCAGAGTTTTACAAACCAGAATAGCTAGCTCATCTGAGGATGTTAGTTTGCATGAAATGAACCATTTACCCAGTCACATGAGCTTTGACTTCTCTTTAAACTGGTCACCAGCTGGTAAATTGTAATAATTGCAATGACTACAATTTCCCAGTTATGTATTAAACAAACCCCATTACATCAGTATTTGGATAAGAAACAAGTTAACCAAACCAGTTTTGCAACAGGTTACTTTGGATTCAATATATTTCTACCATTCAAAGAAGGAAATGTAATTGTCATATTCTAGTTAAATCAGCTGAGTATAAGTTTACAAATAGAAACATAACACAATGAATGCAGTACTGTATGTCTCTACCCATCAACATACAGTTCATTTAAATCTATAAGAAATTTCACAAGTCCACTACAATTCTGACCTTCGAACCATTCTTTATCATCTCCTCGAGCTTCCGCCTCGTTGTCATATGTTAGAGCATCGATATACGATTGTAATGCGTTTGCAACTCGTCTGTTGGGATGAGTTCCCAAACAGTTTGTCACAATGTCACGCGGGAACTTTGATAAAGCTTCGTGGTTTTCTACAAGATCTTTAACTATGTCTGTAATGAATGGAAGTTGATAAATTACAACCAGATATCAGTTTAGAAACATGAATTTTGACAGATGAGAATGGTTACGACAGATTAGGGCAAGTTCAATCTCACCTTCATCTGCTCCCATATTTCTTTAATCTTAAATATTAACTAGAGCAACTTCACATCACTGTACCTCTTATTTAATACCTTGAATAAATTAGTGTTGGTAAAATATGCAAACCTATGAATTTGAAATGCAAATGTTCAAAGGCAGCCTGCAGTTCCCCAGTTTATTATCATCAAGTTAAAAGAATTTTCTGGTGACAACCAATGTGAAACTTACATCCGAGAGAAAATATTCCACACTGCTGACTGAACATCTCATCTCAATATCTTGCCCCTAACTTGAGATAGGGTTTATTGAATGTAACCTTGTTGGCTGATAGTTTGGAAAGTTGGATATTTATTTATCATGGCAGGACGATCTGACCAAGTAGAATTGTTTTCAAAAATACGAGTGTCGCTTGGACAACCTACACAGGATATATTTGGTTGTACCAAATGGAATTTATTTGCTATTGACTATAACTGGAGAAACTTTTGGAGGTTATTAATACCAGCTTGCCATTACTCTCTGTATTTTTTTTGCTTCTTTACCATTAAGGTTGAAGAGAGAGATGTGTTACAAATGAGAGTAAAGAACCTGATGGAAGAGGTATGTATTCAGAACTACATTCTTTAATTATCAGTATTGTTTCGTGATGGTCAGGCCTGCCTTTAGACAAACAGTCCTCCTCAAATGCACTTGAGCATTAATAATGTGTTACTTGATAGCACAAACTACCCCAAGTGCTGCCATTAGGATTCATCCTTGAGTGCACCTCATTAATTGACCAGCCACCATATGATTGTAAACACAAGTGCTCTAATGGCCAGCACTACTTTCCTATGTGAAGACAAGTTTGGCTTGACCACTGAAAGTTAGGAAATTTTGTTTATTCATGAATTTGGGGAAAGAAGTTTTCAGTTTGGCAAGCATTACCACCTCGGGTAGATTTTCCGCCCCCCCCCCCCCCCTATTTTGGCCCAAAACAGGTGGTATTTGCCATAGGCAGGGAAGATCGTAATGTTATATGGAATTATAATTCATTATTGCATTGACTTACGAACATCACAATAGCCACATCAAGTACAGATACTTGTCACATATAGTGTTCAACCATTTGCTAGAATACTAACTGTAGGATTACACGTTGTGAGGATTGTTTTTTAAGTGCGATATTTTCCACTATTACAACATTTCTGCTCCATTTTTCTAGTTTTTTTCATGGAAGATTGGTTTAAATTATCACATGTTTTTACTTCTTCCTGATATCTATCTTGCTATATGGGCTCTCCAGCATTTCAGCGGAGTGCGCTGTCATATATGTAAGTGGTCTGCACTTTTACAGAGCTCTGAAGCAAAGTAGCATGATTGTGTGAAAATGCAAACAAGCATGCAAAACCAGTCTGAATGAATATTCATCGCGACACGCTCGGCTATTGACCAGTTAAAAGTTCCACATATGCAGTTTTGCCGTTTTCCAAACACGCTTTAGAAAAAAAAAAATTATGGTGCTCTACACAGTTTGACTTCAAACTTGTAAATGTGTTTCAAACGATCACTTGTTCAATAATTACAAACAAGATAGTATCTACTACAAGTGATTTACTCAAGGTACCATTACAAACTGCAGTCAGAGACTACAACTACAAGTTTTGAGGAATTAGATAAGGCCGATACGACAGCGACCTGTGTTGATATTGAGTGTGGCTGAGGAGCCCCGTTAAGTAATGTTTGACAGTGATATGTCATTTATGTGAAAGATATGCTCATATGTGGAAAAAAAACACTTAAAAAAAAAACCTCTAATTATTTTTTTCAGATTGAACAAGCCTATTCTGACATTGATGAAAAGAAATCAACAATTGATGAAATGCAACAACTAATGAATAAATTGGAGGTCAGTTGAAGTGTAACTTATTACCATTTCAATTCTGGTCATGCATGGCATATGGCATAGGGAGATCCAACCCTCCTCCATACCACTGCCCCAAGCATCATTCTTACGTATCTTACCAATACCAAGGAATTTGGGTTTTGTAAACAGTTTGTTTCAAATAAGTATTTTTGGTTGAAGGATTACTTTAGGCATAACTTTAATTTGAATATCTTGTAGAGTATTAAGAAACACATCTATGAGACCAGGTTGTATTACTACAACACTTTAAATTTTTGAGAAGTGAACCTTCATACAGCTGAGGTTTATCAATTTGAAAAAGTGACTGGATTATATAGTCTAATACACAGACCATTAGTTCAGTTCCTCAGAAGCAACAAAAATTGTAATGGGGAAAAAGATAAGACGATAATGCCCTAACATGACATGTTTACAATTTACATTTGTCACAGACAAAAATGGTGTTCAATGCCATCTATGAGTGCTCTGTTGTTGATATCAAAATTCTTAGTGTGAACGCTGGCGTACTCAGGATCGCATCCACACAAATCGTGATCTCACTTGAGGGGAGTATCCTGACCTTACAGAGAACATGCTTTGGTTGAGTTTTGAGAATTTATCAAAAATAAGGGATTAACATTAATGTTTAGGTTTGCACTAAGGAACCATCACCATCACCATCGTCACCACCATCATCATCATTATTATCATCATCACCATCACTACCAGTACTACCATCATCACCACCACCCTCACACCATTATCATCATCACCATCACCATCATCACCATCATCATCACCATCATACATCGTCATCATCATCACTATCATCACCATCATTATCATCATCATCTAATCATCATTATCATCTAATCATCATTATCATCATCATGATCACCATCATCATTATCACCATCATCATCACCACCACCATTACCACCACCATCACCACCACCACCACCATCACCATCACCACCACCATCACTATCATCATCACCATCATCATCATCTAATCATCATCATCTAATCATCATCACCACCACCATCACCATTACCACCACCATCACTACCATTATCATCATCACCACCATCATCATCATCATCATCATCATCATCACCGTCATCGTCATCACCATTATCATCACTATCATCATCATCATCATCACTATCATCACCATCATCATCATCATCATCATCATCAATTATATCCTTAAAGGAGCATTCCAGAACATATTTCTAAGGTGAACATCTTGAAAACCAGAATAACTGTAGAAACATGACTAGCACTCATTTTGTTCTCTTCATTTTCTTAGACATACCAAGAATTAACTGCTGCCATAAATCATCCTGTAATGAGTTATACAGTTGACTGCAGTCTGTCATTCTGTATAAATGTACTGCAGTGATGAATATTTCAGTTCATGCTATAGATATGTGTTCAGTTTTACCTGGTTCATTTTTTTTCCATTTTAGAGAGAATTTCAGGTGACTCAAGAGAAACTGGCCCTGCAGAGTGTAGAGCTTGCCGAGGTGAGTGTGACTGCTATGTCAGGCAGAGGCGCTGAACAGATATAAACAACAGCCATGTTCGCATTTAATAATACAAGGAGGATCCGTTACTGTAAGGTGGGGGGGGGGATTAAACTTTGCAGTGTGAATGCTATTGTACCCATGATCACAACTCCACACAATCGTGATCTCACTTTAGTCAGTATCCTGACCCTGCGCTGGGGATCAAGACGTCTGAAGGCTGAAGGATCCTACAACAGGAGATTTCTGATAGCTTGCCCTTGTCACATAAACACAGACCAAGGAGAGTCTAAAGGCTGCTGGATTGTTTACTATAACTAACTGAGTGATTAGTAAACAACCATTGAGAATTGTCTTGTGTGCATCATGCTCTTTTGTACGACCTTGATCCACCACCGGTTCTCAAATGTGGACACGCTTGGGGTCAACTTGTTTACTTCATCAGGAAAAACACTATTCTGATTCCCCTTGTGTTCCCAAGTGTGAACAAGGCCTTAAAGAAGGCCTAGTCAACATGCGCCCAGTGATAAACAGTTTATGCAAGAGCAGCCAACCCCTTTAGATTTCAGGGGCCTTTTACCTTATAAGACTTTATATATTGCTGAAAAACACCTAGCCTAACCTGAGGTTGGGATTGAGCAATTGGGAAGGTGAATCTTATGTTTCTAGCTTGTGATCGCAATTACCAGGTGGATGATGATTCATCAGGCTGCTTTACAGAGCAATGAAATGCGAGAGGATGAGGGTTAAAGGGAATAACTTTTAACTTCAAGATATCATAGAAGTGGCTAAAATTGTCAAATCTATCAATAAACAAACACACATTAACACCGATAACATTACCAAAAAAAATACTGTAAGACAAGATGGTAGTACAGTTATTCACATGGTAAATAACTCACCTGAAGTGCTTTGCATATTCATGGTAATGGTAATGCTTGATCAGTATTAAAACACTTAAGTGAATATATATTCAAGTCCAACACAAGCTATTTTGATTTTGAAAAGAAAACGGCTTGAAGACCCTTGACTTTTGAAATTTGTCACAAAAATGTAAAATGTCAGCAGTAGTTTGTAAATGTAATTTAATTGTTGCCCATTGCTATAGATGAGGACCTCTGAACATTAATGAACTAGTGCAGCCAGTTGCAATAGTTTTCTATTGCTAGTGCTATTCTATATACCACTGTATACTGTCCTTCCATATCATGCTTCATTGCACTCGTATTGAGAGTATGAACAGTTCCTAACCTTGATCTGATTCTTTCATGCTAAAACCGCTCTATACTGTCCTCCCAAATCATGCTTCAAAGCACCCATGCTGACAGTATGAACAGTTCCTAACCTTTATCTGATTCTATAATGCTAAAACCGTTCTATACTGTCCTTTCATATCATTCTTCAAAGCACTCGTACTGACAGTATGAACAGTTCCTAACATTTATCCTATAGAACCATGAATATTCATACTGCTCATACTGACAGTACGAGTGCTCTGAAGCAGGACATGACAGAACAATATAGTGCAAAAATTATCCCAACTGGGTGACTGGTGTCTTAAATTACAGAAGTTACAAAACTGTATGCATAAATATGATGAAGCTCATTTTGCACTTCCAAACAGATGCCCTTAATGATGTAGTGTGGAAAACATGTTGTTTGTAGATGTAACTTAATAGCTGTAAAATGAAAACAGTAATTGATCTTATACTGAAAGTATAGCATCAGCAAAATTCACCTGCCCTATTTCAATATAATTATTTAAAGGTAAAGTTACTTTTATTTAATTTTTTACTCTCTCTCTCTCTGCAGAAATCCATGCAGTTTGAGGACGTACAGGAACAGGTCAAAGAATTACTGACTTCAAAAGTGGTAAGATATGCTCTTTCAAAACCTTTCATTAGTTTTAAAGTAACGTATTGTTGTCACTAACAAAAACTGAGAGTGAGAAGGAGAATATAATACCTACCTTATACAAAGGGATGAAAAAGAAACGATATGAACTTACTTCCTCCCAGATAAACTTGCATTTCGACATTGCAACAACAACATACACGCTTGGTGATCTCTCAGAGTTTAGATGATCGCCTTCCTTGTGAGATTAATTTGGTGACTCTGTTATTGCCAATCATTTGTGTTGGGTTATTACCTTTGGGCCATTCCAACCAACTCATGCCTTTTTTGTTTCTTTTTGCCTTCGGTTTATCAACTCACCCCTTGCTTGAATTGGTCTCACGTGTGTGATTAACGTATCCTCAGAGGGCCTGTAATTATAGGTCTTGGAACACCGTACAATATGTAGATGTATACCCTACACCAGGAGGGCAATTGAAATCATACACCAAATGTAAACAGCGCACCCCTAATCATCTTGAAGAGTGCGGGGTTTAGCACACCTATAGCACCCTAAATTTCTTGAGGAATGTGATTGTTAAACCCACAATGAATTCAAGAAAAATACAAAGCTAGCTTGAGCTTCATACATGTAAGTAAATACCCCAGGGCAATGTAATTAGTAGATCTGCTGATGTGTTTTCATATTACAAACCTTTTAGTCCAATACATCGAATTTGGTGCAACACACATTTATTGACTAATTTGATTTTTCATTTGGATATATATATATATATACCTTTGAAATCTTGTGCCTAAGTTTTAATTTTCCGTGTGTAATTGTGATGTAATTTTGATCATCTAATGTAATCGTTCAGTCACTTAATTTTTTCCTTAAATAATCCTGGGATTTACCTTCGGTTTCTTGCCTAAGACAACACGAATTGCAGCCTTAGCAACATACGCAAACAAACTTTGACGAAGATGGAAACTTGATCACTTAGCATGTGGCACTGTATATACGTGACGGATAAAAAATTGAGGCAACGTCTTTGCTTCGGAACATTTTTGTCAGCGCTATTAAATATTTAGAAGATTCATCAAAGTTTAATCATTGATGGTGTACCTTTCCCAATGCTGGAGAGTGCTTTGTCGTGCATTTAGCACTTATACGTACAGGTAATCAGTTGAAGGCAAGTTTTAACACATTATGACAAATCTGTTAAAAGGGTTTAAAGGAGCAGGCCTTCATTTTGAACAGTTGTATTTCTTTGTATATATGCTACTAGCGTACCTTAAAAGATGAATTTAGGCTTAATTTTGACCAAACACTTTTTTTTGTCTTTTTACATACCTTTGAAATCTTGTGTTTCATTTTATATTATCATATTAATAATCAATGGTGTAAATTTCAATTATTGGCACTGATTGAGTTGTTTATGCTCCTAAAAGTTGAATTTTAAGAATATTAGACATTTTCACATGTGAAATTGTTAAAAATATCAACGAAAATGATGTTTGAAATTTTGGAACTCGGTGTACAAAA
Organism: Apostichopus leukothele; assembly: GCA_010014835.2. Classification (NCBI taxonomy): domain Eukaryota; kingdom Metazoa; phylum Echinodermata; class Holothuroidea; order Aspidochirotida; family Stichopodidae; genus Apostichopus; species Apostichopus leukothele. The sequence goes on along the minus strand of JAAAKB020228907.1, from coordinate 1,003 downwards.
GTAACACCTTTGATGACCGTATATTTCCTTCTAGTATTTCTTAAAAGGATTAGTTTAGGCATCAAACTTCACCGCAACAACAACTTTCAGCACTGGAAGATACATTTTATTTAAACATTTTGGTTTTGCCGACAATTAATACAAATTGTAAACAATTGAGATGTTCACCAATCGAATTGGCTGGACTACTTAGTCTAACAAACGTATCATTAGGTCAGCTCCATAGTAGCGACACCAAAATAAAGAAGACTGCCAAAAATACTTCTTATTGATTCAAATAACATATTTTGAGTTTAGAAGCATTCCAACAATTGGAAGTTGATACATCCAGCTTTGAAAAAAGAAAAAAAATTCTATACATAGAAGAACCTTCTCATCCTTCCATCCTTCCTGCTGGGCTTGGAAGAATAATGAAATTAGAAATGATACCTAGTAATAGAGAATTGATAAAAATTGCACAAGTTTGAGGAGACACTCCAATTCTAACATTGTTAGTTGGTAGAATGGTATGTAAAAGTTACGGCAGTCTTAGCTAAATGTTTGCAAATGTTAAGCAGAACAGTTGATTATTTTTGTTCTGTGGGGGTTTTCATGATGTTCTAACTAGCATGTAGTGAGCTAAATGTCAATAAAGCATGCAAATCTCTTGTTCACTGTGAACAGATCTCATTCGAATGATTCGCTTACCAGCTGTCTAAGGGACATGAACATCCTCATTCCACTGCATTCATTTTGAATAATTTGATATAACTGTATCACAGTATCGTAGGTCCCGTCATTAGTATCATTGAATTGGGGAGATATCTGTAATTTACGGTATGTTGTGTGACATATATATAGGGCAGCTACTGATATGGCAAGGGAGCAAGTGCAATACTAAGGAGTTTTCCCTGGCTCAACATAGACAGTTAATCCTCAACCCCCCCCCCCCCCCCCCCCACCCCCCCCCCCACCACAAAAAAAAAAAAAAAAAAAAAAAACCAAGCGTATAGCATGTATACAC
>JAAAKB020228796.1:0-11408 GCA_010014835.2 Apostichopus leukothele | reverse complement strand
GCAGTTTACAGGTTTTTTCCCAGCAAAATTTATGCTTTCGTGTTTTGCACAGTTTTGTGAAAATTTTGTCTCCTTTAGACTACTGTGTGTTCATATATAGTTATGCTTCCCCCTCTTGAAGAGAAAAAGTTAAGAACTGTGTGACTTTAAATGCATGAAATTACATGCGTGTGTTGCTAGCTCTTATTTTGCATAGTACATATGGAATTTCAAACGAACATATCTAAAAAAATTATTAGTCTCCATAAATACTTATTTTATGATCTTTTTTTATTAGTCAAGAAATAAAATCTTACCCCTGCTCTAAATCCTCTCACATACATATGTGGAAATCCTTTCTTACATTCCTGTATTTTTTTTTCCTCGTCAGCTACGAGTTTTTCAACGACCTCTACCACCGTTTCCTCTTGACGACCAAGACTTCTATGAAGTGCATGTGTCTGCAAGCCATGACCATCGTGTATGGGAAGTGCTTCGAGGATATCGGCCAATTCAACGATACCAAATACATCGTGCAACTATTAGAGCGGGTAATTTACCATAAAATGAGATAATTATCTAACGAGTGGTGTTGACCTTAAACACCACTCGTTAGATAATTATCTCATGTTATGTCTCTGGCGGTCAGCGAAGTCCAGGGCATAATTGTATAGTTCGAATTTTTTGAATCAAAGCAAGTTTAAGGTCTCACCACGTTCCTGCTTTATATTAAATACTAAATAAAAATATCAAGATTTTGTCCGAAAAGAGGTTATACATATTTTGGGGTTTGGGTCGCGGTCGGTCCATTTTGCTGCGCTCTTAACTGGTCCAGTATTCGTTGAAGAGTTTGGAACTGATCAGTAGGTAAAGTCTCTGTGAATTATCCAGTAAGGAGAAAGAAAGACAGATAAAACCAAAATAAAACAGGGTGAAGCGAAAAAAAATAAAGCCTTCGAAATGTCAGCAGCGTGTGTGGTTTCGTCGAAGACCGACTTTACTTTAAGGTCTGTCTTTCTATTCCGGTATATCTGGGGCGTTTCTCTCATATTCAGGCATGAGCTTTTTCGGCAAATTCGCGGAATATCCATGATTTCTTTTCTACCTCGGGGACAAAAACTATTATCCTAACACACTGCAGCATACGAAAACTGGAGCCTATACCGCAATTTTTGCAAAGTTCAGTGTTTTTTTTATTATCCCCAGGTTCATCCCTGCATATTGCATTTAGCTTCCGTTTTTTCCCGCTGATCTTGATATCAGTGTGACATCCTGATGTGAGTGCCTCATGATTTTGCTTCAGAAGCAAATTTAGGATTAAAAAATGGACGCAAGTCTCTAGACACAAGGAGAACAGATCAGATTGATTGTTTAAGATGAAGATTGTCTTTGGACGCATTTTATGTTTTACCAAATTTTTTTACATTTTTTTTACATTTTTCAGAGCACGGATAAACAGGAGAGAGATAGATTAGTGTTATTCCTGAACAAACTGATCAATCACAAGAACAACGTTAGAGAAATCATCAACTCGAAAGGTATGAAAGTCCTGGTGGATCTGCTCACCCTCGCACACATGCATACGACGAGGGCGTCCCTAACAACACAGGTGAGTGGACGATCATTCCTCTCGCGGTCAGTCAAGGAAACCGGTCAGAAATATTATTTTTTATCCTGGAATCTGTGGGGCATAGAATCGTACCATGTCCTTCCCAACCCAAGTGTAAGATCGGTTCGGATGAGTGCCTCTATTATCTACCGAAAGCTGAGTTTTATTGCCATAGATGTGCGAGAGATGAGAGTATCCCTAAAACTTGCATGTGAAGGAATTCCATTGCCCCCTTTATTTGGTCTGTTTTATATAAAATAGGTGACATCAGTCAGAATATTAATAGTCTTAATATCAATGTCAAAGTTCAAGAATAAAGGTAGGTAACTCATTTCAAAGGGTTAATGACTCTATATATCTATTCAGGTTTTTTCCAGATATTAAAACTTTACAAATAAATGCTCGATATAAATTATGCTTACTCGCTTAATATGCAAAATATGCTAACTTGATGATGAGAGTAGCTACTCTGTGCAGACCCCTTGAATATGAATGTTAATTCATTGGCTTATAAATTATATTAATATTATATATTTTATATGATATATCTTATAATACATTATATGATAATATAATATATTAAAATATAATTAATTTATTAATATTGTCTTATAAAGTCGATAAATGGAACCTGTATTTATTGTATATTAATTTCCTGATTCATACCTGCATATATTGAAAAATGCCAAATTTCTGTGAACTTCCCACCAAAAATAGGTCGGTGAGAAATAATACAATTAAGAAATTGATGACTTTATTAAATATAATATTATTTACTCCGCAGACAAACGTGATCGAAGCCCCTCCCGAGCTGCATATCAGCAACGAGAAGGAGTGGTATTACGGTAACGTGGAAAGGGAGAGGCTGGGACCCTTCAGCTTCCATGAGGTGAGAATCTTAGTCTCCGAAAGAAGCCGTAAAGTGTTTAAAACATTTCACGACAAGACAGTGGATTTTTAATTTTGCACAATTTTACAAATATATCTGTATGAAATTTGGTATCTTTATCATCAATAGTAACTGAATTGTTAATAACAACAACAATTTATATATAACCCATTTCAGTGTAGACCAAGTTGTTTATGTCGTCCTGTGCTTCAACAATTCTAAAGCAACTGTAGAAATTTGGTCTTTAAAATCGGAATTTTATACCAAACTTAGGGGATTGTCTACTCGCAATTAACGTTACACTTAATTGAAACATGAACAGCCCCATCTTTTTCCACTTCATAACCAAAAAAAGGACTGGTTGGCTTTAATATAACTCTTCCACCCATTGATATGTATATCCTAACGGTTATTATTGACTTCACCGTACATGTCGTTTAGTGTGAGTGCACAAATGATTGAATTATTTTTTGATTCTGCTTTCTCATTGGTGTATGGAATGAAATATTGACATGAGCATGTTTAACAGCCATGTTTGTTACAAATGCAAGCTCAGAAAAATCCTTTGTTGGGTAACGAAAACAAAAACCAAATAACAAATGTGTGTTCTATGCAGTACTGTGGTTACAATGTCATGCTTTTTGACTCAATAATATTCCTGAAGCAAAACAAATTTTGTTGGTATATAATATAAAATTTAATCATTTCAGTGTGTATAGGTTTGAAAGTCATCGGTTTTGTGTTTGTTTGTGAAACGTTGGATAAACAAAATTGGCTCTGTGCGTACTTTTGCTTGCAACCAAGTCAGAAGTTTCGATCCACATATTGCTACGATGTCTGCAAAGTTGTTATTTCTTTATTAAACAGGGTTTTTTGGGGGGATCCATATTATAAGCAAATGTGCAAGAACTAAACTAGCTCTTCACTTCTCTTTCTGCGTATGAACAGATGAAAGAGAAATGGGACGAAGGTCTTCTAAATGCCAAAACCAGGTGTTGGGCTCAGGGGTTGGAAGGATGGAAGCCTTTACATGCCATTCCACAGCTCAAGTGGTGCCTCCTAGCCTCCGGTCAGGCGGTCATGAATGAAACAGACCTGGCGATCATGGTACTCAACATGCTCATCAAGATGTGTGAATACTTTCCAAGCCGGTGAGTCTACGAGCCGAGATGGCTCGCGAAAGCGGTTTCTCTCTCGGTTTGTGAGGGTTAGCATTGGTGAAAGAATGTACTAAACCAGATTTAACCGTCTGTAAACCAGAGGGTAGCAGAGGAGTGAATTTTAGAAAGCACCGAAAAAGCATGTTTTTTTTTGAGAATTTGAAGAGAAGGCAGCAGGGGAGTTGAAAAAAGTAAAATCTCTTGCAGTTTTGTGGACCTACTGTACAGAGTGAATGTTATAGGGATATGGTTATCGTTGGCCAGGGTTAAATTATGGAGTAATGTGTCAGTAAAGGAAGACACTGCATGACCCTGTGGTGGGGTGGGGGAGGGGTGGTGTATGCCCAGCAACTTTCATCCAAAATATTGTGAGAGTGCATGTCATTCAAATTGAACCGAGTGAGACCATAGATTTGTAGTGGCCTTTGTTAATTATATACCAATGGGGATCCTCATTAGAATATTTACTTATGCAATCATTGAAATTCAAAGGTTAAAGTTAGCCACTATGTAAGAGAACAAGGAAAATTGTATGTATATTATGAATTGCTGTTCATTAATAATTTACAACAGTTTGGTATAGAACTAGAAAACACTGCACGTCCAGGCTTGAATGTATATATTCTTAGAATTTTTTATAAACAAAAGTCTTAAAGTTATTTTAGAACCTGGTATATGAGATGCTTTCGGAAGAGGCTGATAATGGTTTACATTTATTGGGAGTCTCGTTGATAAATTTATCAGGTCGACACAAAAAAATATTTAATGCACTTGATTTAAATTCTGCTGGATAATTGTTAGTTGTTATTAATAATCATCTTCAATTCTTTTCCTTTCTCTTTTGCTGTCTGTAATCATCTCTTAATTTTGAATTTGGTCGAATATTATCTGTTTCTCTGCTGCATATCATGTGATACAAATGTTAGCCTGTATAGAGTTGAAGAGACATAAAAGCAATACAACTATACAATTATGTAACTACGGAGTATCAATGATATCAATAAACGAGATGGATAAAGAAAATAAAATTTTGACATTTGATACAAGTTTCATTTTCTACTTCCACTAAATTAAATATCAAGTCTTGAAAGAGAGCCTATGTGCCCACAGGTTATAATTTATTCTGGTATCGCATTGAAAAAGAAGCTATGCAAAATGGGTAATTTGCTACACTAATGCAAAATATGAATAGGAGGGTTTGCTCCCTTGAGTCATATTATTATTAGTAAAATTTATGAGAAATAAAATTCATAAAACCCAAAGAATGATACAGAAAAAATGTAAACAATAAATTATTCCCTGGACTATACCGTAGAAAACAATATCTCATTTGACTTTTTCTTCTGCAGTGATGGAGAGGGCGCCATCGTCAGGCCATTACCGACTGCCAAACGGATCCTCACAGAAGCCCAATGCTTGCCACACGTAGTTCAGGTAGTGTTATAAAACATTCCAGACATTAAACATTATAAACATTACAAACATTGTACCTAGAGGAAATGCAAAGATTTGAGCTGTTTAACAACCCTCTCTTATTCCAAGGGACAAAGAGTGCGGGTAATTTTGCAAATAATGGAACAGATGTAGTACTTCCTTGAGCTGTTTATAATTTTTGACTGTTTCTATCAATGGACTGGTATAAGTTGGGTAAAACGGGTTATGTCGTTGAAAACAGATTCTCGGGTCTGTGGGTGGCAAAGGTCATCACTGTCGCTCTTCTTGTAGCGTTTTGGCTGACAAATTGACCAATTGTCGTGATCTTACCGTCCCAGAACCTCTCCAGGCTGTACGAAGGTATGCCAGTTATATTATTCATTGTGACCCTGTCATGTTACAACATGATACATGTAGCAACCCCAAACCATCGTCGAGAGGCATCGTTGCTTTCCCCATAATCCATCTACCCCCCCCCCCCTCAAGTAGAACCCCTGGAAAATGTCTTACAACTTATCAGACTAGCCTAAACAAGCATATCTTCAATTTTTTTTCTTTTGTTTTTTTTGTCATCATTTTCCGTTCACAGTTACTCCTGACCTTCGACCCCATACTAGTAGAGAAGGTATCTGCAGTACTGCAGTCGATCTGTCAGGATAATCCTCAGCTTCCGAAACTCTACCTGACCGGGGTTTTCTTCTTCATCATGATGTACACAGGGTCAAATGTACTGCCAATCGCATGGTAAAGAATTCCGTCTCTCTTTCTTTCTTTCCTCCCGTTCAAATTTTCTCTAAAAATAAAAAAATCCCCCCAAAAAACAATCTCTATAAAACAAAAATCTGAGTTTTGAAAGAGAAAAGAAGATGCTACCTAGAAAAGGAATTTTGATCTCATTTTGTAGATTAAGAGATCTGCTTATTCTTGAAATTAGCAAGATTTAATTTATATTTCTTTTCCCCTTTTTTTCCCATTCCAGGTTTTTGAAATATGGTCATATGAAGCAAGCCTTCAAATCAGAGGAGGTATGATAAATATAATCAATATTTCTTCTCATATCTCAAGTTTTTAATGGACAGTCAGATTTTTGATAACATTGATAACATTGATAACCACAAAAATTGATAATTTTCAAAGCAAACAGAGCAAAAACTGAATCCACATTTTCGTTAAAAAAAAAAAAAATAAATAATTGAAGAAAAGGGACTGTGCAGACAGTGAAGGAGAAAATCTCTGAAAATTTCGGAAGAGAAAAGCAACTGGATCCGTACTGAGAAAAAAGTTAAATTGTGTTTTTTTTTTTAAATTTTATTTTCCATTTAGACTAAAGGTTCTGACATTATTCAGAATAGCATCTTGGGAAACATTCTGCCAGAAGCGATGGTTCATTTCTTGGAAAACCACAGCGCGGAGAAATTTGCGGAGACGTTCCTCGGAGAGTTTGACACACCGGAAGCGATCTGGAATACAGAAATGAGGTAAGGGGTGGAGTTGGTCTTCCGAGATTTCTGCATTCTTCGATATCCCAACGTATTTATTATCGGAGACTGCAAAAGGTTTTTAAAAACCGCAGCAAAACTTTCTTAACTTGTATGATATCCCATCTTACATTATTCTTAGTTCCCTTTACTTGCTTCCAATTTGAATTTGGGAATTTAAGAATACTATTTTCTGTTTAAATGGTTGCACGTCGAAGCCCTGTATCGTCTGTCCGAAAGCTGTCTCAGTCTCGTTGAAAATCAAAGCAATTTATATTTTCATCTTTTTCATTCTTTACTCTCTCTCTCTCTCTCAAGCATGAGCTTTTTCCGCGAATTCGCGGAATATCCGGGATTTCTTTTCTACCTCGGGGACAAAAACTATTATCCTAACACACTGTGGCATACGCAAACTGGAACCTATACCGCAGTTTTTGCAAAATTCCGATTAAACTTTGACTCAGCGAAAAGTAATTGGAAAGGCCCTTGTGGTAGTGGTGGTGAGGGGGGTGGGGAGGAGAGGGAGGGGGTGTCAGGACCGTTGGAAGTTTGTCAAATGGATATGAAAGACTCTGAATTCTTCATGCTCTGTATGGTGATTCCAAGTATTTCCTTCTTTAGAACAATCACCTTCTCGATACTTTTTAAGATGTCAACATTTTGTTGTCTATAAATACATATGGCTACATGGTATATCAACTGCCTAAACTTTTATAAAATATATTTTGAAAAAAAAAAGCTACTACCTGTTCTTGACACAACCCTGCCTGTACCTTCAAAAAAATTGATAAGATGGTTGTAAATATGACAGAAGATCTGAATTAATAACAAGGTTTATGGAAGGTTCTGAAATGTATCATCCAGGCACTAGGATGACTTTTCACAGAAAAGGTCGTTGTTGTGAAGTTGAATATTTTTATTCTCCAGAAAACGTCCATATTTCCTGTAGCAATTGGATGACTTTATAGAGAATGCCATAGAAGAACTCCGAAGTACTTGTCGCGTAAATTACAAACTTGCAATTGAATTGATTAGTTTCTTCTAGCTGGTCCCAACCTTGTATTGAAGGTCTATAGCGATTACCACAATTAATTATGCAAGCTAAACAAAAAATAAAAAGTTGTTTAATTTTGGCCGGTTTTGCAGTTTCTTTTGAACAAATTCAATGGTTTGTTTAATGGGTTGGTTTTACCTGGTATGCTATAGTAAGCCCTCAAATTGTGTGAAGACAATTTTAGAGAAAGTGTCCCTAGAACCACAGATTGTATCTTCTTATTCTTTTATACCATCCTTGTAAAGTCAAACCATTTAATTACTGGAATTATTAATTACCCAGAATGCTGCTCTGCCTGTTCATTTTGCATTCATATTTTTCTTTTTCATTTGATGTTTTTATTTATTTTATTATTTTTTTCTCATGATTCCACTGCTTTACTACATTACCTGTATACATCCTTTACTTTTGTTGCCAAGTTGAATGATGTTGTTGTTAACCTTTTATGATTATACACCATGCTGACTTTTATGATTTTCTCCTGCTTTATTAATCAATACCTCAGTGAAGGGCTGCTTTCATGTGGAAGGTAAGACTGTATATATGAAAAGTTCAGCGTTTCTTTGGTGGCTGGTGTTTTCTTCAATCGAACTGCGCTGTTCCCGAATAATCTTCAGCTTGGAGGTCTTTGCCTGTGTTCTCTATGTAAAACAACATAAATTTGGTCTTCGGTATTCACCCGTTTAGTCGTAAAAACACCAAAACTGATGCACAGCACAAAATGAATCGTCCACAGTGGATGTTATAGAATGATGTGCATGGGATCTCAGTGTAAACCTATTTTAAACAAATGACTTCAGATAAAATTATTGGAAGGTATGTTGCTGCACAACCGTGATATCGCTTCTTTCCAATATGACCATGTTGCTATGGCGATATCTGATGATGAGGTGGATCTGAACGCAGCCTTTATTGTATGCAATCCTAGTATTATATCCGCCAATCTTTTCCATCCATGCATCCAAACATTCCTGTCGCTCTGCCTCTCCTTCTCCCAAGATGAATTTAATCTCGACTGTCATCAAGAAAAGTCAACGAAATCCCATCTTTATCTATTTTTGTTTTTTTCTGTTTGCTTCTTTATTGTTAGTGTTCTTTTCCTTTGTTTGCATGTTAGCATAAAAGTGCCCTTTGTTCTACCCCCAAACCCCACGCCCCTGCCATTATTACTGTTGTTGTCTCTTTTGTTATTTGATGCTATTGTAACATAGGGCCCGTCTGGGCACCTTGCCTGTAATTGGACCTTATTTGGTCCTACTTGACACCTAAGTGAAAGCCTCTAAGTGTTAAATGTCTGAAGACTACAGAGGACGGATGAAAAACATTTTGTTTGACATATTCATCGAAAGAGATAGCTTGTGTTTCATTTAATACCATACTTATATACAACAGTAACAGTGTTAAGTATGCATGAGTCAAGTTGTAACTGGTCCATGGTGCTGATACGAACACATGCAAAGTATTTCTTCAGGAACAGAAAGACTTCACAAAGAGGGAAATGCTCATATAGTATCTTACATCTAAATAAGGCCGGGCTGGTATATAAGATGTTATAAATTTAATACCTGATACTTTGTTTATGGAACAGATAACTCTCCCCCACACAACCATCTCTAGTGACACTCATTGCACTGCAAACTGTTCATGTAGCTCCAGTATTTTTTGTAGTACGTGTACTATGTTAGACATCACATCAGAAGTCGCTTTCTAGACACAACCAGACTTCTTTGAGGTTTCATTACATGACCCATGTATCACTATTACAGGTTTTCTCATGACCCTTTAGTTCTGATGTTCTCACATCCTGGGGACTTTGGCTTTGTAGGAAGAGTTTTATTTTAGCCATATGCCCAGCCTTTGTCTATATATTACGAATGATTCCATCCCTCAGATCTTTACAATGTCCATTTTGAAAACAAAGTTGTGATGTAAGAGCTACAGGTTCTTCACATCTTTAAGGTCTAATAGGAGTTTGTAGTGTTTGTGTTTTAAATTTGAAAAGCGCACAGAAATTTGTAACCAGGGATATCTTATTGGGGTCTGATCCCTGTAACCAGGGATCACATTGGGGTCTGTTATTACAAGTTATTCCTCTTTTGCTTGTCATACAACTTCTCTTTACAAACTGGGAATTTTGATATTTGTGCATGACTATGGAGGGTCAGCTTTCATTCACATTGGTTTCCATTGGTTTCCATGGTTACAATGTACAGTATGTTCTTAGACTGCATGAAATATTTATAAATGTAAATATAGTAAGAAGATGTGTTCAGATTGGCTGGAATCTTTCTTGTCTAGCTTCCTAGCTGCTCGCATAGAAATGTCCGTCTTCTGTCGCGAAGTGACACTAATCCGTATGACTCTACGAGTCCAATTGTGACACACGAATAATTATGTTGGCCAAACTATCAAGGTGAAATTTGGTCTCGGGTGGGTTCCTACGAAAAATATACGTAAGAGAGATGTCAAAAGGACGCAAAGGCGCAAGATGGATGATAGCTTTCTTGATGCTCTCTGGAGCTGAACGCTTCATCGGTCATAATCCCGCATAATCCTGCAAGTCTGTCACTGCCGTTCATTTCTGCTGTTATATTCCAAAGGTTAATGTCATCACAAGGCCTGGTTGATGTATTGTCCCAATGTTAATTGAACTGTGTAATGAATGAATAGTTCATACATATTCAGTTCAAAGTGAGTTTGTGATAAAATGGAATGTTTCACATAACAAGTCACTGGTTGATTCACCGTCATGCCAATGCGATTTTCAATGTTTTTTGGAAGGAGCAGTAACATCAATGGAGGACATTTTTTCAAAGAAATCTTACTTTTTGTACAACTTAAATGTAATGTGTAGTCTGCTATGAATGTATGTACTATGACAACTGTGGCAAGATGGCAAGAGGAATCTGTTAGTGAATTATGCCCTCCCATTGTGTCATTCCATTAGGAGCCTTCATGAAGGGAAGCAAAAAGGGACCATATCAAACGATATCTATTCAATGATATCTATCCTTTGGCTTCCTGGACCATTTTTACCTTGTGTCTATGCACCCAGAAACATCACTTATAAGGATAGTAGAATATTATAGTAACTTAATGCATTTGGCTAAACTCTAATTTTTTTCGTTTCTTCTTCTTCTTTTGATCTCCTCAGAGCAAGTATTAGTCGGGATCCATTTTATGAAATGCTGGCCACCCGGAAGAAGAAAGCTACCATGCCGAGTGCCGAGTGAATTGAATCGGAACAGACTTGTGTTATAAACAATTTGATATTGGTGCATAAACCATCTCTTGTGATGAAGGTTTACCGGGATGTTGGGTACAGAGAAAAAGTACACCACTACGAGCCAACAAATTTTGAAATGGCAAGGCCAAAGGTCGTATTTTAACACGATAAATATAAATGAAGAGATGGATATTAACGATGAGATTGTTTGCTATGTTGCGGTGTGGACTTGACTACATCGTGAATATTCATGAAGAGATCTCACAGTTACCACTATCTAATGGTGTATCAATGGCAGATGGCTACATCGTGTTGGGAGTATTCTTATCAACATATTTCTTACAACCAAAATGATACTTTATTTTAATTTTTTGTAAATTTCTGCTTGCCATATTAATAAAGAAATGTACGTAGAATTCTTATCAGATTTGAAAAGAACAGAAAATGAGCTGTTGTGATATTATCTTCATATGTTTGAAGAAATTTTACAACAGAACCAATCACAACAGTAAACATCATATTTACGTGTGTAATGTTGGGTTTATGTCATGTGTTTTTTTTTGTTTTCTCCTGTTTTTC
>JAAAKB020228685.1:0-11410 GCA_010014835.2 Apostichopus leukothele | reverse complement strand
GATCGTGATACGTGGCGGAGGTTAATCACTGAGCATGTCGGATAGACGAGACTCAACTTACTACTACTACTACTATGTTCTTCCACACGAACGATATACAGGGATATAGTCCAACAAGCCATACTCATTTTCACCTTAGCAAAATCAAAGTCATAATGAGTGGTCCCCACTGAATGCAATATTTGACTTAGGCCAAATATCAGTGTCATTAAGAAACATGTACTTGACATCAGTTTCTTATAAATTACAGTAAATTTTCCAACCAACTTATACGGAACTGAATGAACAATACTTCAGTAAAATATTGCATAATCAACTACAAAAGAAGTTATGATGCCACCCAAAATAATTTTTGATTGCAATAAATTTGCTTTGATTGATCATTTTTATGATGTCTTGTTTTGTGTTTGTAGTTGTCACACTAAATATGGCGATTAATCATTTTCGGCTGGTTTGGCAATCAATATCGGGAGCAGAAACTCATATCGAGACATATCACCAATTATTGTAATATTGCAACAACACCATTGGTCATGGTATGAACTATATAGTCAGTAGCTTCATAATCAAGAACATTCAATCACTAAAATCAGAATCGATAAATGTGTTTATACAGACGAGTGCCCAGATTGAAGAAGAAAGAATGAGACAGAGACACCAGGATAAAGAAGCTAGACTGCAGCAGTTTCAGAGAGACGTAAGGGATAGAGTAAGAGAAGTCCATCGTGAGAAAAGAGAGAGGCAACTTGAAGTTTCATCTCAGGCTGTGAGTAATATCAGGGATTCAGTTTGCATTCAAATTTTTGTGCAGCAATTTTGTTGGCTCTGAATTTGGTCTCTTATAAAATACTTTGGTTTCCTTGTTGAGAAGACTGCCGTAAATCTTTGGAGAAATTTGTCCATTTTACCAAACATTTTGTGATGCGGTACTGGATAAAATTATTTCCTGGATCTTGAAAAGTGAAAAAACACCCCAAGGCTGCTGCACTCGCTCCTAGTGGTTTACTGTATGTTGTTACCTTTTAAAGAACAACTTATGTCATGTTACAGATGCATGTCTTAATCTCTTTAAAACGATTTATTGTAGAAGGTGTCAATTTGCAATCATTTGGTGGGTAGGAAAGCTCCAGGAAAAGTTTGAGTAATTAATTTAGGATACTAAAATTTTTGGGAGGGAGGGAGGTGGGTGGGGAAATAACAATGGCTGTTGAAGGAATCATAATCCAGCTTGCAGAAAACTGTTGAGGGTAACAATGAGAAATACATGAAAATCGAATGCTGAGCTGAATAAAAGACCCAATTTGCCAAGATCAAAATTGACTTTCCTTTTCCATTCCTCCTGTTTGTCTTTGTTTCTTTTGGCCGACCTTCAGGTCGACCTGCAGCAAAGGATCCTCAGCCGTAGTCACAGAGGGGAGATGGGAGCGATCAGCAGACCCAAGGGACAGGAAATCTACCGTGAACAGAACATCCAGATAAGCTCGGATGGCGAGAGTCAATATGAAGGAGGAGGAGATCGGGAAGGGGTAGAGAATGTGTTTGATCCTCACCAGTTGAACCACCTGTCTCAACGAATAGGAAACATGATCAAGATGGCGAAGAGTGAACTGGCTAGCCGCAAACTCGTATCGGAAAGGGTAAGACATGAAGCCTCTCTCTTTGGCTGGAAAGCATTTTGTTTTATTACAAAGTCAGTCTCAAGCGACAATTGACAGAGCCATAACACAAGAATAATATAGATCCGTCTCGTCAAAGCAGAGAAGGTGATATATCACATTTAATTTTACTCTGTTTAGTCCCTGATAGCTGCCCTGGAGATATTACCCAGAATTAAAAGTCATTCATCGGCCCTTGGAGGTTTTCAGTCGTCTTTTCCTCACATTCCATTTTATAAAGAATGCAGTTTAAGAAATCGTATTTGAGATAATTTTAAAAATTAACCCAATAGAGAGTGTTGGTATTACAATTGGCAGGCTTTCAATCTCGACAGGCACGTCAGAGCTTACTGGGAAATTTCTCCATTCCATATGTGGTGTGTTTTATGAAATAATTAGTTTAATTAATACTGTAGTAATATTGTTAGGGGTTTGATTAATTCCACTAAGTAAGGACTCGAGACCAAATCCAATAATAGCCTCCCTCGTGTTACCACCAGGGCGAGTTTTTGAATCACAGAGACCTTGGACAGATTTGCTTTAGTACTTGAATGAGACGGTACCAACTGTATCACAGTCTTGTTGGTTTCACGTGACAGCCGTAAAAATTGAACGTGATTCAACTTCACCATGTTTCATGGTGATTCTCAACATTCATTTGAGGAAAGAAGAAGGGACCATAATAATTTCATTGCAAAATCAACCTCAACTTTTTAATCATTTTCTTTAAATTGATTGAGGCAGTAATTTCTAGGCTTCTTAGCCTAACATTTAATAATCAAATCCCCAATGCAAGATTCGTAGTCCTTCACCTTATTGCTACTGGGAGTCCCATCCACTTCTATGATAGTATGTATTCCTTGTTTCCTTTTTAATTTCTTCTAATTTATTTTAATTTAATTTATTTTAGGAAAACGTACCAGGTGGACGATGGGGCAAGTCCTTTACGAGGGATGATTTGTCTATGCAGCAATTTCAGGTGAACTTCTATTTTTTTCAGCAGATTTTGTATTAGGTATTTATACTAAGCTCCTTTAAAGCAGTACTCGGTTAAACTAAGAGGTATACACAACATTGACAGTATCAAAACAGAACCTGTGATAAGCTCCTTTAAAGCAGTACTCCAAAGTTTCAGTCAGTTCAGTGAGTTATACTAAGAGGTTCACATAACATTGACAATATCAAACTAGAACATACACTAAGCTCCTTTAAAGCAACATTCAGCAGAAATAAGGATTCTGGGTCCATATCTGCAGATATGACCAAACATTTTCATTAACTTTCCAACATGTTTCATGTTCTCATTTTCATTTTATATTATCAAGTATTCTTGCAGAAACTTTTCTGTTTCTCCCTTCTCACAGGGAGGAATGCCTCAAATGGAAAGAGAGCTTTTGCATGGCAAGGAAAATCAATACACTGACATAGTAAGAGATCAACCACTATACTCAGTGAGCGATGGTGTCAAACTTCTCTGCGATGAGGTCCCCCGTGAACCTGTGACCTCCGACACTACAACCATAGGACAAATGTCAGAACCAGCTCCATCGCAGACACAGACCCGAGGTCAGAGGTCAAAGACGGTCACTTTTGATCCCGTGGTTACAGCCGACGACGACATTCATCCAGGCTACGAGAATAATTTAAGGCCAGACAGAGACAGAAAAGTGAACGAGAGGTCGGGAAAGAAAGACGGAAGGAGGAAAAGCGTAAGGGAGGCGGTGGACGTGAAGCCGGGCGTAATCGTCGAGGAAAAGAAGAGGCAGGTCAGGGAAGAGGTGTTGATGTACCGGAGGTTGTTTATGGACATGGAGCGAGAAAACGTCCAGGAGAACAGACGTAAGAAGGAGCACAGCAAACGTATCCAGAGGTAAGCAAAGGGGTAGTGTGTCCTGGTTTTGTATCAATGTGCAGCTATATAAAACCTACAGTCAGCGGTGAATTTACCTGGTTGGTGGTACCCCTTCTCGTCTGAATAGAAAGGAAGATATTGCGTCCCTTAAAAAACCATCAAAGACTTGCTCTTGTTGTACGAGAAATATCACTGGAGACGATTAAGTCACGCCAGGTAGTAAGAGGTTTACAAACAACAGAAAGGGTGAATACAGCTTTTTTGATCAAACATCGATGTTATCTGATAGGCTGGGATATACTGCCATATAGTTATTATAAATTGTCACATATACTGATTAACATCGTAAAAAAAAGCGACGGTAGTACTTGATACCCTCCTGATGTTTCATTCCGCCGTGATTTCCCGTTCAGGTTGAAGAAAGTCAAAGAAGAGGAGAGGTTAGCCATCGAGAGGCAATCAGAGCAAGCCACAGAGCCCAAAGATCCAGAGACGGGTCTCACCGAAGCAGAGCTGACGAGAATACGTAGAGAAGATGAGAGAGAGGCGGAAGCTCAGATGGAGAGACAGAAGAGGAAGGAAACCAAAAACAGAGAAACAAAGAGGTGACTTGAGTTTATCCAATCATGGTTGGTTCTTAGAATGAGCTGTACACAAGTACTATCAAACTGTAGAACTACAGTTTGATAGTACTTGACTTATAAAACGTTTGTTCAACCAATGTTTGTAATTTTTTAAATTTTTTTTATGAAGGGGAATAAAACTTTATAGTAGCTTTTGTCTTCAGATAGCTTACACTCATTGTAAGCTTACAAGCAAATAGTACTTTTTTTTCCCCTGTAAAGTAAGCTTCAGAGGTGATCCATAGCTAGCCTGGATCACCCCCTCCCTCCCCTCACTCCCTCCGTCCCCTGGAGACAGGACATGAGTATTGTGCCTCTCCTTGAATTGTTGGTGACCCTCCTGAAATTTTTGGAGCCCTCCCTTAAATTGTTGGTTCCCCTCCAACTCAACATTCATGGCTACAGGCCTTGTCCAAAAGCAGTAATTAATTCCATTTTGAAATGGTTCCGTCTACTGCCACATTACCAGCATTAACTTGAAAATAGCAACTAACTTCACCTTCAGTTTGATATGCAACTTGAGCTAATCAGAAAGATACTGTGTGACTTGATCTGATGACCAGAATCAAGTCAGAAAAATCATGTATACTGACTTGAGTGGACCATGAAGTGACCTATTTAATACATCTCTGATAAAATTGCTAAATTTCTTTGAAGTTTTTTGTCCTTCCTAGAGCTTCTGGCCTCTCAGATAATATCCACACAGTGATGTGCCTACATCTGATGATAAAAACATTTTTTAAAATTCTTTGACGGTGAAAGCAAAGTGCTCTTTCGATGTTTGACTATAAGTGACCATTATTCGTCTTTTCTAGCATATTTTTGGACAATATAGAAGACAGTAACAGCAGTATTTTCTTGTTTCTGTCTTTTTTCGCAGATACATTCAAGCTCTAAGAGCACAGATGAAGGAGAAGATGGACCAGCAAGGTGTGGCCTTACCCCCTCTCTGTCCATGCGGTGTTACCGCTTGGGATTGTAATCCAGACACCTGTGCTAACAACTGTGTCTTTTACAAGAACCCCAAAGGTAAGCTCGAGTTTGTCTCTAAAACTCGTGCAGACGTTTGATACATTTGTGTGATACACTGTTGTAAAGTTTATAAAGTAATAAATTCACCAAAAAAAAAAAAAACACTTGGCATCAGAATATTTAAAGCAGAGATGATGCAGTCCAGATAGGAAATTTTGGAGGGCAACTGAATTTTAGCCCTGGTGTACAATTTCTAAGCTTGGAATGTCAGCTGCTGTGGTGACATAATCATCAATGTAAATAACATTAAAGGAGACACAATCCCAAACCATCATTATTATTCTATGTGGTAAAGATAACTGTTATTTAAAACTTTCTCCAAACAGCTAAGAAACAACTTATGCCATTTAGGATATATCACAGATATGAATATTCCTCCATACGCAATGCTGAAAGGCTTCATCAAATCTAATTATGACATCATAGAGCCACATTAGCTTTCAATTTTTTTTTTTTTTTTTTTTAGATTTTCTTTTCTGTACTAATGGAGATGCTGGAAAAAAAAAAACTAAAATCTTGCAGCTTTTTACATACAGTAATAATGGCATTACTTTTCAGGGTTGACACTGGTTAACAATATATTTTGCTTGAAAATTTACACAAAGAAAACAAAGCGAAAGCTATTAAAATGTTTCAGATCTTACTGGCACTATGACATCACAGATTTAGAAAATGACAGCTCTCAGACATTACTTATTAAACTAGGATATCTCTCAAAAGGAACACAATTTTTCTTAGCTTGGTTGAGGAATTGTTCGTCATTAAAGATCTTTGTCATTTAAGCTACAAGTCGATGGTTGGGTTTGTAAAATGAAGCCATATTTCCTTCAGTATTTTTGCGAAAATCAGTTTTATTCGAGAAACAGGGAGCTCATTGTGATATTTATTAAATCTATCTGGCCACATGAATAAACAGAATTTCAAGGGTTGCATGGTGAAAATTACCAGAAACATCATCATAATGGTTATGTAATCATAAATGTTTCATGTTTTCTGGTTTGTTAGGATCATGTCCCTAAACACTGTTAAATGTTTCTTCATTTTTTTCTTAGGATCATGTCGATAAACACTGAATGTCTCTTCATGTTTTCTGGTTTCATAGGATCATGTCTATAAACACTATCAAAGTTTCTTCATGTTTTCTTAGGATCATGTGGATAAATACTGTGAATGTTTCCTCCAACAGCATATGCAAAGGCTCTCGCATCACTCTTAAATTCCAGTGACCTTGGATGATTGACCACGTGTCAGAGGTTAAAGGTCGACAACCTATGTGTGAGTTGAAGTTCTGTCAATTAGCCGGAGGAATCGGATTGCATGCAACATGAAGACTGAGAGCTCTCCGGATAGTCTGCTAGAAGTTTGAAACATAATCTAGTCCAACTAGATTATAGTCGCATAGTTAAGGTGCATATCCAGGATTTTAAAACAGAGGGAGTGTAGCCCGAGGTCCATCAAGGTCATCCCCCCACCCCACTAAGAAAAACAAATTTTTTTGGTATTTAGCATGTAAAGAAAGTCTACGACCATGGTCCACAACCTATGAGGTCAGCAAAGGATTTACGATGGGTCAAGAGATCGTTTTGGAAGTTGCGCATAAAAATTGTTAACTGATCTTAAATCGAGGTATGGTAATAAGTTGAAACAATGGCCCTGTGTACCCTAATCTTAAGATTGCATTGTTGCATTTTCAAGCCAAGATCAAATGACTCACATTAGCAGCCATATACCAGCGGCATTGCAATGAAACTCTGAGGAGGGGGGTGGGGAGGAGGGAAGAGAGAGATGATCGATGGACTGGCGGGATGCCAAACTTGTTTGCCGGTCATGGCCAATAAAGGTTGTGGACCGCTGGTCTAAAATAAGATATACATACAAGGTTGTGCCAATGACTTGTTTCCGTAGTATTGGAAGAGGGTGGGTATGTAAATCACTCCCCTCTCACACTCCCTGGATCCATGCCTGATGTTCTTGTGAAATAGACTTGAGACCACAAGAGGTCAGGGTTAGACCAACACCACTGACCATGAGATAAAAACATCTGTGACCATCTTGTCAGTTTGTTTTTTTGCTAGATTAATGTAGAATAGAAAAGTTTTGAAGCTCTGTGCACACGATGATCAAAACTTGGTGAATTGGACAGCTTTGGCCTATTTAGATCCATAAAGGAGGCAATTTGTCAACATTATGCAAAATGATCATGCAGTGAAACTAGTCTCATACCATCTGTGGTCATCAACTTCTGTAAGAATCAGCTAGAAATCAGTTGCTTTGTGAGAAGTATTTGAGTCCTGAGCCAGCCTTGCTGAAAGTACTAGCTTGTTGAAGGGAAGTTTTTGACTAATTAGCAAAAAGAAACACATTGAATGTCCTTATAGGTGTATTACCGCAAAGACAGTTTGTTATTCAGATCATTTCACTTAAATACCTTGAAAAGTAAATATCCTACTTAGTGATGATACTTCTTATGAATGATGATACTTCATGAGAGATGATACTTCATATGACTGATGATACTTCATATGTAACACTTCACAGTAGTCGAATTTATCATATACTCATTTTGTACTGTTCTTAAAAGGCAACCAAATATTCTATTTTAACAGTCTCACTAGGAATTTGTAAAAGCAGGTTTTTCTTCGATGTAAAGTAATTTTGCTCCATATATTCTTGACTAGTGCTAACTGAGAAAAGCAACACATTGTCTGTGATACCCAGCGATTTCATTATTATTCTGTTTTGGATGTGTACCTTATTAACAATTTCCAGATCTGTGTGAAAACAGTCTATTTATATATTGTACATATATCTATATATATAATGTATGGACATTATCATCATTATTTGTACACTTTCAGTACCTTTAATAATTATTACTGCTTGAAAGAGACATTGTTTACTGTTTTACGTTATTATGTTTTTGGAAAGGAGAGGATGATGAGTCGCATCCTACAGCCAAGTTTCCAACCATTCTCTCCCCTCCCCACCCCTCCCACATTCAATGCCCTGACATGATCAGAGTCACCATTTATTATGAGTGGGACTTGGAACAAGCCCTGGGATTGTGTAAAACATTTGCAGAGAAAAACAAAATCCAAGGAACACAAACTCATGCAGATGTGATAAAAGTATATTTACATTGTACATGCATTTAATGTATGAACACCATTGTTATCAATTGTACACTTTCAAAGGAGAGGGTGAAAAGGAAATTCTTTCTGTCAATTATTGAAGTAGGAATTCATTGATATTGAATAAAGATATTTATCCTCTCCTGTCAGAATTTTATGGTCATAATCAGTAGAAGGACAAAAGATTACAAATCCAAAACATGAACAGCAGGTTGTAATGGATAGATGAAATCTCCAAGAAAAACAAAGGAATGAAATGCTTGTGCCTCCTGGGTGAACCCTAGACTAGGGGAGACTTTGGGTAGATAGATTGATCTTCCTGCAATAAACCTTTGCAAATATTAATATTTATGATCACAACATGCAGGCCATCCATCTGCCCACAACATCCCTCACAAATATCCAGTATGGTGTGCATTGGGGAGGGGGACAGGACTCCCTCACACCTCCATCCTCAGTCGGGGAAGATGGGTCATGTTTCACATATATTAATGCTCTGAATATGCGTCAGAATACAGTCTAGTTAACGTCTATCTATTCCCTGGGGGAGCCCCCCACCTTCTTAAAACTTGTCATCAACAACCCCAAGGGTCACCACCCCCTTTATGAAAGAAAAAAAACCTTCATTGGACCCTGGCCAAAATGCCTAAATTGGTCGAGGGCAATTCTAGAATTTGGCCCCTCCAAATACAAACCCTGTGGACCCTACTGCAAATATCCATAGGAAATGATCTTTCGTTGTGAATAATACATAAGAAGTTTAAAGTTTATTCATGTGTGTTCAGGTGCTTTTTCCTTTCTGGCATAGCCATAAACTTTAGCATTACTATGGTAACCAGGTCCTTAGGTAAGCCAGTTACAGCAAATACTGATACATGCCATGAAGAGAAAGGCACATTTACCACACAACTAAAACAATATTAAAACTAAAAAACATTGAAAACTTTGTCTGTTGTCTTTCAAAAGTTAGCACCAAGATATGTACATAGTTTCAGGTGAAGTTCCCCAGCTGTCCTTCCTTGTTATTAATATCATTCACACGAGACGTTCCTCACCTATGATGACCTGCTAACAATCTTATTTCAGTCCAAATTCATATCCATACTCTGTGTAACTATTAACATGTCATGAACATCTTGTAAATTACAGGTTATTCCATCCCAATCTGTGCCTGTCACAGGTCCTGCTGTTACTCTCTGTTAGTCCAAATTCATATCTGTACTCTGTGTAACTGTAAACATATCATGGAAATCAGTTGAAAGTCACATGCCGTTCTAGCCAGTACCTGGTGTCTGTCACAGGTCACGACGGCCCGCGTCTGTCACTGCCCCGTTTCAGGGATCATTCTGACGCACTTTGTGCCAGGTCACAGAGCCCTTCTTTCATGGAGACCAGAGGAAGCTCCGTTCTAAGTACTTTCTCAGATTACTCCTATGTATTTTCTCTCTCTTGGCCCATCCTGCCATCACCTTCGCAAACCTCCTTGCGATACCGACAGATCTTACGTGAACAATGCCCTCCTTGCGATACCCTGCATATCCTACGTGAACCCAGCCACGTGGATTATGTTCCCAGAGATCTGAAAATTGTCCGATTTATCCATTTCTCTGCAATTGTGCTCGTCCGCAACCTCATTCACTAATTTCTTCATTTCCGAAGCATCGTAGCCGATGAGTTCCTTCAAGTTGCACACAAACTTGTAAACGAATCTCTTTCCGTGAACTTTCGCGATCATATCGCCGTCGTAGTAGTATCTGCAGCAACAGAGAAACTTGTTTCAATCACCAGGAAAGTAAAAACATTTGTGATGTCACCAGACAAGTAACAACATTTGTGATGTCACCAGACAAGTAACAACATTTGTGATGTCACCAGAATTTCTAGAAAAGTAACAACATTTGTGATACAGTAGCTGAGAAAAGTTTGTCCCAATACTAGAATCATAGAAAACAATCTGTCATGCATATTCATCAACTTGAAAAATTATATACAGAAATGGAGTTCTGTGGTTAGCAATAAAGAGAGAACTTTTCTCTTCTTCGCAACTGAAGTTGGCAACAGTGGCATACTAAGCGAGGGGCCACCCCAGGTACCAGTTGGGGGAGGGGGATGCTATGCCACATCCCCCACCCCCAAATGAATATTTAGAACAAACAATAGGAAAAATTAGAAAACATTTACTAAAGAATAAAAATTCCTAAACATATACTCTATTTAAAGCTTTGCCAAAGATAACACTATTTTGCATCTACAGCCACCTTACATAAACAAAAAGTGGACATCCCCTCCCCTTAGACCCCTCCCCGGGATGGCATGCACTGCACGGGGTGACAAAGGAAGGATCCGCCTTGGGTGCCAACTATTCTAGATGTGCAACTGGTTGGCGAGATAATGTATGCTAATGTAAATGGTTGTGTTGCCATGGGTTCCAGGCAAGACTATATCTGTTCTCTAAGGTTTGGGTTGTGCCTGCCAAAGTCCACAGAGGAGGGGGGGGGAGGGGGAATGCATAATGGTTCCTTAGGATCCACGAGGAGGTTAATTCAGCACTGTCAGTCATACGGAACAAGGACCAACAGAATTTGTGAAAGTTTAATGTCATCAGACCAACTTGATAAGAAGCATCACCTTTGAATTTGCAGTATCAAAGTCCAAACAATATCTAAACTGCAAATGAGAATTTCTCTATGATTCCCCATGACATGAAAAAAAAAAAATTGGATAAAGGAAGTATATAAATGTGTGTATTTAGATTTACTCTGTTCACGGTTAACCTCTCCTTCAAAACCCACCTCAGTGCTCTGCTGAGCTTTTCGTAGTTCATGGAGTGCTTGTTTTTCCGTGCTCCCCATTTCTGTGCGACCAACTCTGCGTTCATCAGTTTGAACTCGCCCTCCTCTCCGACCCACTGTATGACCTCCAGACATTCCCAGTCGGACAGTAACTCCAAGAGGAATTGCCAGAGCTGAATCTGACCGTTATTGCCTGTAAAAGACAAGTTTGTGTCGTTAAGAGGAATATTCTGACAATGACTGACAATGGGACACTTATATGGAAAAGAAAAATATTCCACACTTGTTAGTTGAAAACCCCCCGTCTCAATATCTTTTCCGTAAT
>JAAAKB020228465.1:0-11414 GCA_010014835.2 Apostichopus leukothele | reverse complement strand
CTGGTCAACGATAACCTGTCAAACATAGAGACAATCCCTCCACATGGCAGCAGCTAAACAGCGCCCAGCTGACAGTTTATCTCACTGATCCCCATTTATACTCCTGGGTGAAGAGAGGCAATGGAGATAAATTGCCTAGCCCTAGGCCAACAACATAAATGATCTGGCCAGGACTCGAACCTGCAATCCTTAGATCATAAGTCCACTGCCTTATAAACCAAGTACTTGACCACAATGCTCTCACAGTAACAAGCCTCAGTCTGCAACTTGTTGTATTTCAATTTCTAGCTATAGTATGTATTACTGTACATACTGTATAATGTAGTTGAGCAATGTGAGCCTGAAGGGATATATTTGAGTAGTGCTCACTGTACAACCAGGTAAAATGAAACTTGACACAGGAACACACAAGTACTGTACAGTATGCCTGGGCAGTACGGTACAGTACTGTTTGTTTACTTGATCAGTGGTTCAGCACAAGGAAGTTATCACTATCTATCTTATCTTCCGATACTTCCTGTAGCTATAATTCTTTGACATGCCTTGGTGCACATTTTATTTTTAAAAGCAAATATACATAGGTAATTTCTCAATAACAGTATGTACAGGAAATCAGGCCCAGATAATGGCTATCAACCAGTATCTAGTCACATCAATATACAGTAAGTAGAGCTTAGTGCTGTACAACACTAGTAACCCTGTCTGACCTCCACATTAATGTAGGGCATGCATACCCAGGCCTATAGCCAGGTTGGGGTTCTCACAGAGAAAGCCAGGGGCTGGGGACTGTACATACTACCCCATACAGACTAATTAATGCGTATCCCATATTGCCAAACCTGCCAATATAGTGTTGTCTCCCAATACTGTACTTGCCATATCATACTAACTTTGTAATGTACAGCAGCATACTCCCCTATGCAGACTAACATGTACACCTCAAAGTACCAAACCTGCCAATATTAAAAACTCATTTAGACTCATTTCTTTACTGGTTCTTTTGACTTGTGATTGACTTGTGTTATCAAGTGCCTAGAGCAGCTACTGCATGATCAACGCCGGTTAATTCCGGTGCCTTTAACCGGTGCCGGTTAACGCTCAGTGGTTAACGCCGGTGACTTTCAATCATAAGGTCCCCAGTTCGAGTCACTCCAAGATTAATGTCGTCCAGTTACAGAGTTGTTGACAATTAACAATTCATAATCACGGACGTTAAAAATGAATCTAAGAGACTGACTTCGGTCAGCTTGCGGCTTTGATAAGCCAATGAGGCTTTTTCGTGAGTTCCTGCTTACAAATACATACAAATACATACATACATCAACAAAGCTATTCAGCCCTTAGCTCAGTTGGTAGAGTGCTCAGCTTGTAAGTGAGAGGTCACTGACCATTCAAATCATATTACTTATAAATCTCTCTGTTCTTTTCCATTGTCTAAGATGTCCCAGTCAGTTTTCCAGCTTAATTATTATTTACTTTTAAGTACAGTATGCAGGTAATAATTTAGTGTCCGTACTTTGTGTAGCAGACTTTCTGAAGGCTTCGAATTTTGTCTCAGACCTGTTGTTAAATACTATGGTTCCTGTGTAATATAATATACATCTTTTGACTTAAATAAATGTAGCAATTTTACCATTTTTGTATATTTTTGCAATGAGATACCAGATAAAGTATTCACTACTTCGTCATAAATTAACAATAATCTCAATCTTCCTCCAATTCCCACTTGGTGACTGACCATTCATACTTCTTTTCTAAAAATACTTTGTTTTTAGACTAGTACCGAATTAGTCTTCAAAACTGTTTTAAAGTTAATCAATTTGTGGAAGTTGATTAAGAGTATGATTTATGGTGACTTTTCAGTAAAGTCTTAAAGTGTGACAAAATACAGATCACATACTGTTAATGCTACAGTATTTTGCACCATACGCAGTAAATTTTGTAATAATGAGTAATGTTCTGTAGACCTATCATACGTGTATATGTGTTGCCTATCTGTGTTTAATTGTTTGTGGGAGGACACCTTGATAGCTACCCATTGGACAACGATTTCTACCGCATTGGGGATACAGTGCAACCATAATGGATGGGCTCGATTGTTTTAGTGGCATGATACAAAGGTAAGCCTAAGGACATAGGTGTAATGGAAGGTGGCATTTATCCATATTCATGAACTCTCCCCGTAACAACTTTCTGACCTACGACCCGACAACTTTCCTGTATCTACGAGCGTTGCACAGTGGATTCTTTCGTTTATCTGTAATATCACTCACTAAAACAGTGGTCCCTATTATTTTGATGTGGAGCACCAGGGCTTTCAGTTTAAGCTATCGTTAGCAATGCTCCTGCAGACACTCCGTCTAACCACTGTAAGAATAACACGTATCAGAAGTTCTCAACTATTATTATTATTATTTAGGTTTACAGTCTTGTTCAGGGCCAAGGCCCTCTCACACGACTTTACAACTTAACCCCGGTCATTGGTAACTTGTCACACCTACACACCAAAGTGTGCACAATTCAATCAATCTCTCCTGGTGCACCACAACCAAGTGTCCCCCGGCGGACTTCCCATAGGGTGCAGCCACAAACCGGCGCACGCAACTATAGTTACAAGTTACCTCGCAAGTCCCCATTTATACACCTGGGTGAAGAGAGGCAATGGAGATAAAATGCCTTGCCCAAGGACACAATGCAATGATCTGGCCAGGGCTCGAACCTGTAATCCTAAGATCACCAGTCCACTGCCTTAACCACTTGACCATAACGCCCCCTCAACGCCCCATCATCCTTTTACCTTTTATGACAGAGACACTTGCAATGAGTGATTTCTCCATATAGCTCAGAAAAATCTCGCTCCGTCTGAGAGTTACAGTGGTTGCCAATTGTTTCAATGTGTGATGTCATAGTGTCTTTTAGAGATGGGACCATTTATTTTCCCTTTTTTTTCATAAGCTATTTTCATGGTGTTATTGTAAACAATGGTGATGTTTTGCTCTTCTAAAAAACAGTATTCAATATTTTTAAGAATCAGTAGATTGGCAAAATTCACATCTATCAAGAAAATGAAATGATGCAGTAAATAAAGGCAAACAGTATTACACATCAAAGGTCTAGTGGCTCAATGATGTCATGTTTAGACTTGCTAAAGTCTCAGTCTTTTTTGCAAAAAAAATCTTCATATCTTTGAAATGGAATAACAGTTTTCTAAGGAAGTTGTTCATCATTTGTGGCATGAGCATCTATAACCTATACCAGTAAAGATGGTGTATTTTGATTCTTCTTTCATGCTACTTAAAGCATGCTTGGAATTTTGACTAGTTTGCAAGAGCAATAGAACAACCAAGCTAGGGTTAGACTAATGTTTTTTTAAATTGATCCTCCCTGTAACAACTAATCCACTTTGTCGTATGAAATGAAAGAAATGCTTGTTTTTCCATCACAATGTGTTTTGGCTTGCATCTTAAACACAATGCGGTTTGTCCTTTGATATCCGTAGGAATGGAATCGGTAGGAGTGGTGTTTTCTGCAGCGTCTTGAATACATTGGACCAGTTAGCCAAGCAGGATTCTATCAACATCTTCAACATCATCAAAGCCCTCCGAAGAAAACAG
Organism: Apostichopus leukothele; assembly: GCA_010014835.2. Lineage (NCBI taxonomy): Eukaryota > Metazoa > Echinodermata > Holothuroidea > Aspidochirotida > Stichopodidae > Apostichopus > Apostichopus leukothele. The sequence goes on along the minus strand of JAAAKB020228465.1, from coordinate 7,800 downwards.
CCCTTGATCGTAGAAACACAGGTGAGCATCTCGTACAACTAGGGCGATTCCATAAGCCTGGAAGTATGCTTGAAGTGAACTCAGAAGCAGTTGCATTCCAAAAAAAAGAGGCACCTATCATCAGATGTACCGAAGATAAAACATTGAAAAGTTTGACATAAGAAACAGGAGAATACTTTAGAGATAACGACAAGTGGAATTTCTAGATAGGTGGACAAAATTTTGTCAGTTAAAGACTTGAATAACTTGACAAAGAAAATTCAACTTGACAATGTATTTTGTTTCTACTGTTTCTCTTCCAATGTCCAACCATGATTAAAGATATTACAGCTTTCAATAATTAAATTCCTCTAGAGAAGGAGCCCCATCAGTGGATTGACATGTGTCCATCTAGCATATTTTTGGGCCAAAATCTTTTAAGTCATCATATTTAATAAACATACTAGATGAAACTAATGCAATCATACTATCGCGTGTTTCCATGACGATTTTGATACGAGCCGTTTAATTTTATTCTTGTCGTTCACAGGACAACTATGAGCTGATATTCCGGCTGGTAAATCTCTTCATTATAAGATCGGAGGTTGAAGGGGACGAGCCGCAGGAGGAAGGGGACAAACCGCAGGCGGAGAAGAAAGACGAAGATAACTTTGAGTATGCAAATGCCGGTTTGGGTAGCAAGCCAGAGGATGGTGACGAGAACCAGTATGAAAGAGTGATTGTTAACGAGGATGAGGAGAACACCGAAATCTAACAGCCCAATTAAGTCAATGTGAATATTCATATCTGCAGGTAATTTGCATATTAATAAGCAGCTTGGTGCCAATTTTTCTCTTGTATTATTTCTTCTTTGTTCTCTTAATCAGCAATAAGGACCATAAAGTTTTCTGCTATAGACCGGAAAACAACTTAGAAAATAAACAACTTTGCATTTAACCCATGCAGGTAAAGAAAAAAAATCATAGGAGAACTTTTTTAGAGGTAAACACAAATTTGGAAAGTTTGCAGGTTTAAAGGGGGACTATGTTGCATTATATATGAACATTGATGTATTACATGAATGTTAGACAGGGAATAGATAATCCAAGCAATTCAACTTTGCATTTCATTCCCATTGTCTCTTCTAGCAATGTGAATGTGACTATAAATTGATTCCAAGTTTTGCTTGAAATTTCTAAATGTGGATTCTTTTCATCACTTTGGGGATGCTCTCACTCTGCAATCCGATTTAGAGGCTGTTTTGTTATATTTTTGCCATTTTTCATTGAGACTGAATTTCTTTAACAGATCTTTTATGTTGCTACTGTTTTTATGTACATAAACGTAGTTCACAGAAAACAAATGGATTGTAGCCATGAGGAGAAACATTCTGAAAACTGCTTTGAACTTTAAATAAATAAATGGTTTACATTTCCAACCACTATTTATACCATCTTTGTTCATTCTGTAGTTATTAAACTTGAATGTGGAATACATTCATACAAGCATTTAAACATTTTAATTTGATTTTTTTTTGTTACAGATGCACTCAAAACAATTTTTTTTTTAAATATATTTTCTACCACGTACCATTTTGCTGTTGAAAGAGCTTTTCCTTTACTCTAAACAGTATTTAATTTTTTTTTTAATAATTCCAGATAAGATTTTAATTTTTGTTTTGTCCTTTAACAGATGGGGACCATTTGAATTTTTTTTTTTCTGTTTCATTTGTCAATATGAATTTAATCATATCCTTGTAAAACCTTTTTTTTCTTCTTTTTTTCCCCTTTTCTTTGGAAAGGGTAGGGGAGGAAGGATGGGAAGCAAGGGGGAGACTTTTGAGGTAGAAACTATAAAATACCAACAATCTTAAGTTTTCTTTATCCCTGAGAGAAATGTTTACAATGTTTTGACATGAAATAGAAGTACTAAGTGTAATGATAGCAAGAAATGTTAAAAGTACAGTATGTATGGTTTACATGTTGGTTGTGGCTATTCTAGGTAAAGCTACTTAATGCTAGTTATTGGAGACCTGCTTTACTCTGGCTGTACTCAATATATTAAAATTGATTTGAAAGTTTCCCTATCGTTCCAATCCAACTGCATAGTTTGGAAATGAAATTGTACATGACTTTTGAACAAGAAATTTATCCAGAATGATGCTTTCAAAGGAAGACATTTCTATCAATGTGATAACTACCGACTAAGCTTGTACTTCTTAGCAATTTTACCCTCCTAGGCTACCAACCTGTAGTTTCAAAATTTTGAAGAGACTTTACACGTGAATCCCTAAACTGAAATTTGCTTTTGGAAACAAATGTTCTGATCTTTTTCACCAAAAAGTGTAGAACTGTTTGATGGCTTATCTAGAATGATGAAAGTGCGTATGAAAATTACTTTTGGAGGAAGATTTTTCTATCAATGTGATAACTACCGACTAAGCTTGTACTTCTTAGCAAATGTACCCTCTTAGGCTACCAACTCATAGTTTCAAAATTTCACTTTGTTTTTGGAAACAAATGTTCTGATCTTTTACAACAAAAAATGTGGAATTGTTTGATGGTAACACACAATGCAGAGAATGTCCACGTTGTTAATGACAGTAATCTGCGGAATAAACTTTCTACTGTACTAGTAGCATCTTGCAGTTATTGTAAAATCTCTACAATGTTTGCAATCAAAATTCTATAGCTGATGTGGACTGTTTCTTATAAAGGTAAACACTTCACATCTTGTCAAAGGGACATTCGAGTGGTATACAGTGTGCCCCTTTTATGGAAGAGAAAACTACTCGACTCTGTTGGTTGAAAATCCCATCTCCATATCTTGTCACTAACTCAAGATATGACTAATATGAGTGGGATTATTTTGTGACTGGCTAAACACTTCATTCCTCTTAGGGAGTGGATCATAGTAAATGGTCTGTGATGTGGTGCAAAGTTTTACTTTTTTCTATTTTTATAACGTTATCGTTGATATATCTTTGGAACATGGTACATTGGATGTCTACTTATCTGTCAAGGTTCTCTGTATTACAAACTTTATTTTGGAAAAAAATACTGTTAAAAAAAAGTACAGCAATCATTTACTTTGAACCATTTAATAGGTTAAAGTGGCTTCTATTTAAGAGCAAAACAGAGAACTTTATAAAGTAAGTGTGAAGATTTGTATCAATGTAATAGGAACATTAACATGTACGACTTTACTAGAACTGGTTTTTTCTTCAGTCTTCACAAAGTAACAGCCGGGCTGGTCCGGCTTTCTCTTCCGGAGTAAACTTTTTCTTTCCGGAGTAAAAACAAGATTCAGAAAGGACAATCCTTTTTAGAGGACAATCCTTGGTAGTGGAAATATAATTGCATTTCAATGTAATTCTGTAAAAGTGTAATTCTTTGTAAAAAAGGCCGACAGAGGTTTGAGAGAACCACAAGCAAATTCATTTTGGGTATTAAGAAGTACTTAAGAATAACGTGCTGTACTGAGGTAATTGTACAGTAGATATAAGTAAAGGGTAGTGGCCCATGACAGAAATTTGTCTCGATATCGTCATTGAACAAACGCTGCAGAAATGTATCAAATTAGAGAATTTGAATGTAGAATTTTATATGGCGCTTTGTTGCGTAGTCAACAAACTTACACAAGCTGTAAGAAAAAGCTAACCAAAGCAAAATAAGAGATATAAAACTATATAGGATTGCCATAATGAAGTAATATATTGCACAATGTAGCCATGAGCTTTTTCCGCGAATTCGGTGACAAAAACTATTATCCTAACACATTGTAGCATACGCAAACTGGAGCCTATACCGCAATTTTTGCAAAGTTCCATGTTTTTTATTACCTCAGGCTCATCTCTGACAATGAATATACCAAAATAAAGATGAGTGTCTTAATGCTTTATATCCTGAGAATGACTCAAACTTAGTGTCATGGACACCTTCAGGTTTGTGTATTCAAACTATTGCTTTTTGAGGCTTGAAATCATCAACTGAGGCTCATCATTAAAGAAAAAGAAAGAGATAGGTACTAAGCATACTTGTGTCAAATCAGCCAATTGTTTTTCTTAGAAAGAGCAAAATATCAAATCTGAAGTGGTTATATTTCATCCATTACACACATTCAATTGTTCACTACTTTTTCTGGACGTAAGAAAGACAAAAAAACATTTTTTTTAATTTTTTAATTTTTAATTTTTTTTTAGATGTTTCCACTTTATTTTTTTCGATTCACATTCTAGTCACCTTTCTTTCCATCATCACCTTAAACATCTTAACATGGTATTCAGAATCTACAATGTTTTTCCTGCATGTGTTTATCATTAGTTATTCACCCTTGTTTTCATAAGTAGAACAAAAAGGTACTGGGAAGTGTAGATGGAACAATTTTTTGTTTGTTTCATATTTCATTTCCAACCACTATTTATCCCATCTTTCTGAGTTTATTCTGAGGTATTATTAAACTTGAATGTGGATCATATCATACTATAAAAAATTAAGTTATAAGGTAGCATAGACAAGTTAAATCTTTCCACATGGACAGGGTCATATAGGTTCATTTTGTATGGCAGGAGATACTGTTTTAACACACAGGGTCTAGGAGTTATGTCATTTCCTTATTTTAGTCTTCCAAAAGGCTGCTTATATATCCTAAATGACATCAGTTGTTGCTTCAAATCTGGTCTGTGAGTAATAGTTTAGCTATTTTTGTTACTCACATATGAAAGTTATATTTCTATACTGTCGCTAATAACATTTCTATTGTTCGGAGTCACAATTTATTCCTGTGTATTTAGACAAACATACACAAACAAACAAACATTCACAAACATACACACTAAGAGACTGACAAGATCTGCGACATAAAGTCTGTTTGTTACCATTCTTAAAGAGTGGACAAAATGTCAGAATCAGAATATATTTATAGCATAATGTCATTGGAAACGGTGATCGTTTATCTTATCTTAATCTTGTTGGGTGTCATCCTAATATTATCATGCTGGATGCTCTGTTAGTAATATAAGGCAAATGTTAAAAATTTATATTGTAAAAATATTTCTGAATGAAATGTATTAATAAAACCAAGAATTCCTTGATTATTAAAGCTTGCAACATGTATCTGATATTTTTTCAGCTCAGATGGAAAAATTAGTAATATTACTTATATCTGGTATAAGCATTCTTGAGAGTAACTCCTGTATTAAATGGTGCTGATGAATATATGCAAATATATCGGACAATTCCATTCATTCATAGTTGTACTTTGTGAAATGACATGTGGAATCATTTCTAGAGTCATGCCGTGAAGCATAGAGCTGATAGTTGCTTCCACCAATAGGCTGACATGTAGAATATAATCTGTTTTTTTTTTCTTTTGAGAATCAATTGAAGTTCTGTGACCTAAAGTGTGAACCTCTTCAACTTTTAATTTCGTACACCACCAGTTTTTTATTCTCGTGTGTCTGTTATCGTTATATGCCTGAGAAAGGTCAGTGAGTATTGCCTCCAACATTAAGGGATGGTCAAAGTAGCTCAGACTTTTCAGAAATATTGCCGTGGAGGTTCTGATTTCTAGACAAACTAGGAGAATTAGACAATAAACTGTCTGTGAGAGAAGAATACAATGGGAAGGATGGCTACAAAATGCTTCTTTAAGTTATAACTGACCACTTTGTAAAATTTCTGGCACATTTTATAGTGTATTTGGTGACAACAGCAACAAGAACAGAATAGAATTGTAACTTTGAGGACAAGGTCCCCCTCTGGGTATTTGTGCATAAGTTCAAAATGATGTTAATGTACTTTTGGTTGGTATGAGCTATGTGTGTACCAGTTCTGCGATTATATGTGATATGTAAGCACACGTGTGAGTAACCGTTTGTATCAACCAGTTTTCCTTTCTCATTGAAGTTTTACTTTCTATCTGAAGTGATTATTCCTGTAAAGACATCTCTCCCCATTACTGTTCTTGCTAATCAACCATGTTTAGGTGCAATTACCTATCACTCTTAATTTGTAAAAACTCATGTAAACCTCAGTTTAATAGTACAACCTTCATTATTTCTTTAGTCAGTAGAATGGTTCAATGAAGAATTTTTTATATACATATATTTTTTTCATCAAATTCATCATTCAATTTTTTTTTTATCAAACTCATTTATCAGCCTGCTTTTCAAGCCAATGTTTTATTTACTCTTTACTTTTGGTCATTTTCTGTCCACAATTTCCACTTTTATGGGAAGTAAATAATATATCAATTAATTGATATATCTTCTCAAACCTGATCACATTGTGTTGCTGAAAGCAGCGTTGTGGATTTGAAGTGGATGTAACTTCTTTTTATAGCGTTTATATCCCATTGTTTTTTATTTCATAATTTTCTATCTTTTGTTAACCAAAAAATTGAAAGAAAAGCTGAATACAGAAAACCTTAAGGTTCAAGAGTGCAAAGAAGTCCCGTTTGGATGCAATTCTAACCAAACAGATCTTTGCTTTCTCATACTGTTTTTTCTCCTTTTCAATTCTGTCATGCCATCTTTTTTGATGAGGTGTGTTAATTCTTTGTCCTGTTTGGTAATTCCTATTGCTTTTTTAGGTTGCCTGTAAATAAAGTTAAGTCCTGAAAATATATAAACATGGTAACTGGTTATTTTTATATCAGAAATGCATTTAATAAAGAGAATTTTCGAAATTGCTTCCATTCTTGTCTTCATTTTAGTTACTCCCTCTACCACAGTGATGAAAGGTCTGTTTGACATACATATATATTTGAATTAACTTCATTCCTCTGAAATAATTTGAATCCTGTAGCTGCAAACACAGTGAATCCATATCTGTTTACACTTCTCTTTTACCCTACTCCAATACCCTATTCCCTCCCCTATAATTAGTCCTTCCCCCTATAATATTATAATTATAGCACAGACTCTGTCCTGTTGACCAAATACTTTTACAGGTGCAAAGTTAAAAATGACCAACTAATATCACTTAGAAAATAGAAAAGTTTTTTCTATCAACAACCATTTTGCCCCTATTTCCCAATCTTTACCTCCCCTTCCTCCAATTCTTTTCTCTACCTCTCATTTTTCTTCTTCCTGAAATGCCCCTCCCCCTGTCACCCCTCTCAACTTCCCCAACAGCCATCATTATGACATGTATATGTGTGTGTGTAGGTGACATCTTTGCTTCTATAAACAGGATAGCTGACCAAGCAGATCTTAGATTATTTTAAACCATCCCATTCTTTCAATGTCCATGACTTTCGTGAGTTCTGAGGTACTGTAGGTACTGGTCAAAGGTCATTTGAGTTCGACAAATGGACACTATTTGAACAGTAAAACAGCAACTAAATAAGCACATCAGGACGCATTTTATACTTGAACGTTTATGCTCCTTAGTGACCGGTGGAAGTCACTTTTGTTACGCCTTAAGGTCAAAGGTCAGTCTCGTTCAACAATTCCCAACACTGGACTGAATATTGTATCATAGTGAATATTTTTTACATGCCGTACTCACCGATCTATTCCTCAGCATGTAGTCCAACGATCTATACACTAGAGAGAGATAGTTGTTTGAAATGGGACATGTCAAAAAACCTAAGTTTCAATACGGCGCCTACTTTAGGCAATTGCGTAGCCGGGCGCAAAATGGCACGCTTTTGGTATACTAGTATAGTGGTTATTAGCCGAAATTAGGTACGGCGCAGTGGCGTAGCCAAGGGGGGCGTGGGGGGCGACAGCCCCCCCAGAAAGCATGGCGCCCCCCCCCCCCCCCCCCCCCCCCCCCCCCCCCCCCCCCCTCGCGGCGCGCGAAAACCACCCACTGC
>JAAAKB020228354.1:0-11414 GCA_010014835.2 Apostichopus leukothele | reverse complement strand
AATAATAATAATAATAATAATAATAATAATAATAATAATAATAATAATAATAATAATAATAATAATAATAACAATAAGAATAATAAGAATAAGAACTGATTAAGTGTTTTGATGATGATGTTGATGATGTTGATGATGGTGGTGGTGAAGGTGACGGTGATGATGATGATAATAAAAATTAAATACAATATATTGACTAAAGTAAGAGTATTATCAACAGTATTGAGTATTATCACAATAAGAACAATGAAATCATGTTAATTGAGTAAAAAGTATAGTTATACAGGTATATTATACGGTTATCGAACCACAGAGAAAGATAATAATTATAGCAATGTTAGTTAATTAACAAGATGTTATGTTGGCATGACATTATAGTAATTATACTATCGTCAAAATTGAATAAAAATATTAATAAAGGCTTACATAAATACGATATTTATTGTAGGAAACGTCAAGTTTCGTCCTATGAAACAAAACAATAGAACATAATATTCATAGCTTGATACTTGAATAAATCATATCAACAACAAATATATCTTATCAACAACAAATAAATCATATCATCAACCACCAAATCATATCAACAATACCAAATCATATCAACAATAAGTGAATCATATCATCAACCACTAAATCATTCAACAACACTGTAACATTACAAACTACACTAAATCGTATCAACCACAAGTTAATCATATCAACAACAGTTGAATCATATCAGCAACAATAAATCTTATCAACAGAAGTAAATCATTTCAACAACAAGTAAACCATGAACAACAACACTACAACATAACAACAACCACTCACTCATTTCAACAACATATAAATCATGTCAACGCTATAGCATATCGACAACAAAGATAGTATATCAACAACAAATAGGTTATATCAACAGTAAATATATCAAATCAACAACAAATAAATCATATCAACAACAAATAAATCACATCAATAACATTGCAATAATCATATCAACAACACTGAAATACAAAACATCAACATGGAAGTACTAATTACGCCTTTACGTGTGACATCGCAATACATATTCAGTTTCAAAACTTGCAACGTAATATTGAAGTTTTTCGTTATAAATGTTTGAGGGATCCATTTCTTCTTCGATGGAGTTCTTCTCGGCAACTTCTGTTTTGTACGAGAGCTCCATCATATTGTTCTTTTCTGTATTGAAAGCACTTTTTCAAAACCATTGTGTTCATACTTTCGTACCTTTGAATTTCATTGATGAAAACACAATCATGGCTAGCTAACAGATCGATATTATTCATTTTCCGTAAAGTTATGAGATCGCCAAACCAATTCGTTTTTCTATTTGGTTAGTTAATATGAGCAGTTTGTTGACGTGCAACTCAGAAGAGATATCAAATTTGAATTCGTGCGCCGCATGTAGGACAAGTTTTATGTTCAATTCCTCTAAATTCACACGTATAGCTCCGATGAATGCATTGCTGACAATATTCTGTTGATATCTCTTTTACAAGAAGACAAATAAAATTAACAACAAGTAATCAGAATAGATAAATAAGTAAAGGATATATATACCGCAGGGTCTGTGAAGCCATTATTATAGAATTGTTCTAATTTTATAGAAAATAAATACTCGTGTTAAATACAAACTTTTCATTTGTATATAATCTTGACAAAACACTTAACCATGCACAGTTATATCTAGATGAATGTAACACTGAAAGATACCAAACAGTGTGGGAGAGAAGAAACGTTTTGGTAGATTTAAGATAAAGAAAAACAATTTCTTTCAACTGCTCGGCGATATCGATCGGTCACATGTATGAGTCTTGCACACGCTAACACATTTATTATAGATTTATTACGTCACAAACAGATTCAGAACAAACGAATAAGTAATAATGACAACTATAATGAGAGCAGCGGATTAATTCATCAACACTGGTCGTATATCAACGTTAAGCAAAATTTCCAAGGAAATATAAGAAAAGGAAATATAGGACAGACTGTCACGCTTTAGTGATTCTATTTATCTAGCATTATGTTTGAATAATCCCTGCATGTTATTGAATGAATAGTTTTAATGAAACTTCTATGGAAGCTGTGGTCATGTGCTTTGACTCCTTTATGTTTAATTCCCAATGCTTTAAGATTCGATACCTTGAATCATAATACTCCTAATACTGGTGAAAAGTAGTAAACCGCGAAGTTTCATTGCTGCTAGATCGACCAGAATAATAAATGATATTTTTGAACATCATTAATGTATTGCACAATGGAATTTAAATGCGTTTTTCCTTTATGTTTGATGAAATATGTCAACATTATAGGGATACCTATTTCATTTACGGTACTTATTCCATATTGGCAACAAAAGTAATAATAATAAAAATCAACAATTTATTTCTGTGATTACATTCAAACTTTGCCGTGAGCACACTTCATGCATGAGAGATGTCGTTTATCTTTTTCATTTTAACTATATGCATATAACTCTAGTAGAATGTGCCGGATAATGTTTGAATCCAGCCGGATACTGCCAGGATCGGATTATTCAAGATAACATGAAATAAAAAAAGAAAAGCTTTTGAAAATATACTCAAAATGTGGTGAAATTGGGAAACTAGATTAATATTCATTCCTTGCATTCTGTAGCAACACGTTGGTGTTTGTTGGAAATCCTCGAGGATCACAAACTTTACATAAGGCAAGTTTTATGCACAGTGAATATGAAAGATTAAATATATTCATTTAGGAATTTCTTTGAAAGCCCTGGAATCCATACGCACTAAATTGTGAAAAAATGAAAATACATTGAATATGTGAATTGAGATTATTAGCATCTGGTTCAACAGTGCCAAAATGTTAAATCCGTGTTCATAGTTAAGAAAAGACGAATGCTTACGTTAATTATAAGGAGATCGTGTAATCATGATGAAGTTAAGGAATGTTTTTCCTAGCACAACTATTGCTAAACTTATCAATATTACTACAGAATTATTTCCAAACTCTACTTGCTCAATATATTCAAATCTTCAATTGGTGAAAGGGTTTTTTCTTCTTTTAGTTGGTTGGAGTAAAAATTACCGTACGGTATTTTATTAAAATGTTACTTTCCTTGATTTTTCGGTTTTTATTATAAGTTTTAGAAAGATGTTACTTTAATTTAAGTTACTACAATCCTTTCCTTAGAGATAATTCTGGGCAGATTTGGAGAAACATCCGTGTTTTTGCTGTTTTGATCCAGTCGGAACCAGACATTTTTTCATTATTCAGCCAGATAAGCCGGTTTGATCGGATATCCAATGTATCCCGAATAATAACTTTTGTTTACAGTAATGATGTCTTTCGTTCTTTCAAACCCGCAAATGCAGGTAAATGAATGGAATACTCAATATGTCTATATATGAGAGAGCTGAACGACAGCCTCCAAATCACGTCTCGTATGAAATGGTTTGCATTTTCGTTACCTAGATTTGCTCTATCAAACTCTTCAATTTAATTTGAACACTGACTTATCAATCTGCAGATCTATGATTTGTATTTCGTGCAGATGCTTTGTTTCCCCCAATTATACATCTGCATCTGGGCTAGCTAGGTCGTTTAGTAAACAGCTGTTAGCACACTGACACTATAGTACCGTCTATCATCAATTTACTATATTGCACTCATTATGAAGTCTAGTACGGTTTATAACGACATGTATCTTTAAGTAATAATAACCATAGAACCTTTACTAAACTCATATATACACACATCAGTATAACAGGATGTGATATTTCGCATTGATTCGCACCAGGATGTACATATTCAATATCATGTCATACATATGCTAATTAGGCTTCGTCTATACGCTATAAGAGGAACTTCGTTATGAACGAATAACCCATAGTTGTCTGTTTATGAACAGTGCACATATAACGTATATCCTGTTGTAAAGTGTCAGTGACACGTAGCCTACCTGCAATAAAACTCAGCAATCAAATACAAGGATCTCAACAATGGTCGTTACTCACTACATTGGCAGTAAAATGAATTACATACAACGGTTTAATCTACTGTGTTTCTTGGTGATACCAAATGGAGAAATATTTTCTTTTGTTTGATGATGATGATGATTATTATTAAATATATAAGGCAACTGTTTATTTCTGTTCAAAAGATTATACCTTCATGACACCTTAATTTGGTGAATTTGGCATGAGTAAAAAAGAACAGCCAAAGCGTACGATGTAAACAGTTCCGTTCTTCTTGAGAGTAACAATACACTCATGCATGGATACTGCCAACATTACCTGAATTGTGATCGAACCGTAAGATATGAAAGGAAAGTTGCAATTTTAAAACTATTCCTTCCAGAACTGTTTTCTGACTTTCCTAATAGTATAAAGAATACCAAACCACATGAGTGTTTATTCATATTATAGGGGTGTTGAGAGGTCTGATATTCATATGATGTTAGATATTGCATGTTGCTAATACTGAAGAATGCATCTTTTGTTCCACGATGCTCTGTTGTTTAGTTACGGAGTCACGCCATGGATCATTGTCTTTCTCGCTGTCTTTATCTCTGTTCTCTTCCGGTTTTACATGGAGGCTCCGGCCCCCCCCGCTCCCCACCCCCTTTCTAATTTGCTATTAAAAGTGGGCCGCGTGTAAGTGTCCACCTGGATTAGGAACGTGTAGAAATTCCATTTAGATTTTCCGGAAATGTTTTTATAAAATGCTTAACCCCATTGTTTGCAAAGTTTGCAATAATGTTGTCATAAAGTATCGCTATCATATCCGAACGTAAGAGAAAGGATAACTCGCCGTAGGGTATTTGAGACAATCTGTAGAAATTCAGCTTAACAAAATGTCATCACAAATGATGAAATTATGTAGACATAAATTTCATCAGTTTGCAAATGAAAAATAAAACAGTATATAACATTTTGTTGGCACAGCATTTCTGCATTGAAATAATTCGATAATGACTCACTATAAGTATAGGAGTGGCCAAGTAATTGTATATATGACAACATAAACTCTGATACAGACATGTAGATTGGTACACGCAATTATGTGAGGAGAAAAAAATATATATTTCAAGAATGGAAACATCTGTAACAAAATACAAATCATAGGTTTAGTTTCGTTTTGGATATTAATGAAAGTTGTCATATCTTTATTTAAGCTTACCATTTAGTGATATTAATAGAAGTTGTTATATCTTTATTTGAGCTTACCATTTAGTGATATTAATATAAGTTGCTATATCGTGATTTTAGCTTACCATTTAGTGATATTAATATCTTTATTTTAGCTAACCATTTATAGATATTAATAGAAGTTGCTATATCTTTAGTTTAGCTTACCATTAATAGTGATATTGAAAGAAGTTGTTATATCATTATTTTAGCTTATCATTTAGTGATATTAATAGAAGTTGTTATATCTTTATTTTAGCTTACCATTTAGTTATATTAATAGAAGTTGTTATATCTTTATTTTAGATTTCCATTTAGTGATATTATTAGAAGTTGTTATATCTTTATTTTAGCTTACCATTAAGTGATATTAATAGAAGTTGTTATATCGTAATTTTAGCTTACCATTTAGTGATATTAATGGAAGTTGTTATATCTTTATTTTAGACTACCATTTAGTGAATTGATAGAAGTTGTTATATCTTTAGTTTCGCTTACCAGTTAGTGATATTAATAGAAATTGTTATATCTTTATTTTAGCTTACCATTAAGTGATATTAATAGAAGTTGTTATATCTTTATTTTAGATTACCATTTAGTGATTTTAGTAGAAGTTGTTATATCTTTATTTTAGCTTGACATTTTGTGAATTGATACATTTTTAAAGAATGACGTTGGAGTTAAAAACCAGAAGCAGATTTGATTGTAAGTATCTGACGTTAGAAAAACTCGCAGGTTATCTATATACATATAAAGTCATTGCTTGCTTGTTTTGCATGGAATAAGAATATATATGATATTCTTGTAAGATGTTAACCATCGCAACTTATTTTCTCTGGTTACGAAATCACTCCATAATGCGTAAATTGTGAAATATTGAAGTTAAAGGAAACAGTTCATAAATGATGTGTTTTACATCTCTTTGTCATATTAGGTTTCATATACTCGTACATAACATTATTACTTTTTGTTTAATCGAATTATGTAAAAGCAAGTCGCTCTGTTTCACAAGGTAACATATGTTTCACTACACGTCAATGATAGTATCGTGTTCGTCTGTTCAGTCCACAGGACAAACTTTTTTCCCTCTTCAAGTTCTAGCTTGCCAATGCTGCAACACGATAAACACTTAAAACTTGACCTTTCGACCTGTAATCACAAATATGTTGATAGCTGCCACAGAAATCTTCACATAGAAGCTACATCGGAGCTGCTGACAACAATACGCACGGCAAGCGATTTGAAGGTCACCCCTGTCGCCATCTTGATACACCCCAAACAATGACTCGAGCAAAGTCTGCCTACCTTATTGTAACTAGGTTTCGACGAAATCCTGATCTTTTCGATAAAATATATTTCACTCTGTGGAAACATATATACGAGTTGGAATGAATTACTACTCACGGGTATTTAGCCACGGATTACACACTTTTTGAGAAAAGAATCCTAGCATGTTCTCAACTGTATAATCTTAAGTTAGGCCCATAACTTGACACATAGGGCACAACGCTCAGTCATCTATATAGTTCACTTTGCTAATTTTGATTAGAACGAAATGTAGGGGAGACTGCTCAATGTTTAAGTCCCTGGGGAGCAGGTACTCCGAGTTGAAGGGGCCACATTAATTTAGGAGGAGCACAGTATTCATGTGCTGTTACTTGGGACAAATTAACGGGGTGGGATGGGAGAACACTAGCCTGAAAGTGGATGGGGCATGCTCCCCGTGTCCTAGCCTGGTCACCGGACCTCTCGGAAGGGGTTAGTATTCAAATGGAGCCATACTGCCACCTTATATACAAGTGCTCAGTGAGTTATAAAGACTGACGGATATACACTGCATAGTGATGTTGAGGTCAAATATTTTTTGACCATTTTATTAACCACAAAGCATTTAATCTTCATCGTCATATGGTTGGAAGGTACAACGAGGACTCCGACGATTTGCTTCTTAATTAGCAATTTCAATTCAGTTAGGCTTAATGTAGGACTATACTTAACAAACATCATGATCAGACTCATCTCATTCCCAACAAAGTTTGTTATCACCATAACTTGAGTTAAATTCTACTTTCCTATCCTAGCAAACGCCATTTTTCAATTTCTTATTATATTTACGAATTAACATGTCCTTTCTACACTTCCGTACATGTCCCTTCTACGCTTTCGTATAGACGACACAAGTGGCCCGGATAATCGGTACAGCTTACCCGGAGGAGGAATGTTCATTACATGACAACACCTCGGTTTGAAATCGACAATTGTTCGATTTTATGCAATGATGAACAAAGGTTCTTCTCTTGTCTTGCCTTGTCGCATTGAAAAAATTAAATAAAACTTAAGAAATAAGACATTGTTGGATTCGTTGTTATTGGAGAGTTAAAAATAACATCATATTAGATGTTTTAGTAGCATTATAAAAATCAACAAATGGAATATATTTGATTCCATAGAGATAATTTAAACCGAATATATCTTTAATCCCTAGTATTAGAGATATCCTTAAATCAGATTAGAAATGTCTGTCATCTTTCGTTTGGAATCTTAATATTCAGTATATGTGCATAGAATCTTCTTTTTCGAAAAATTACTCATAAATCAAAATAAGGCTTATTCAGGGAGTCAGATGCCGGCTTCATTAAACTTTTTCATTGATCTTGTAGACCATAAAAATGAAGTAAAAAGGTACAAAATAAGACTACAGATTTTGAACCAACATGATACATTTTTTTTCACTTTGTGATTTTTATAAGACAATGGGATGGAGGGAAATTATGTGCTTATGAGCTTTTGCCTTAACAAAAATGGCAAAGAAACCCCTTTTAAGACTTCGTCATTTAATTCCTCTACAAATTTATATTCTTAGACTATGAACATAATTAATTTAATATTGATCAATGCCACTCCAATACAGGAAACATTGTGTATAACTGCGTTACCATTTTCTACTATACCTTATCTGTATAGTAAACCATTTAGGTCTTTGATTTCGGATTGATAACAGGTCAAAGTCGATGATATGAGAATAAACTTTTATAATGAAGTTACTGATTAACCAAGGCAATGAATCCAACCAGGTAGCAGTGGTACTGAACCGAATCAACTCGGTATTGAAGAATATTTAACAAGTTTATGCAGGATGGTCCCATAGAACCAACTGTATAGTCAGAACAAACGTAGAACTCTTTGACTAGTTGAGCTTTCATTTTGAGAACTATGGAATCAGGATTCGAATAATCAATTGTAATACAAAGAAGACAACCAATGTTCAGTTCAGTAGGCGAACTCTGTCTTTTGGTTGAAGAGGTCAGCGAGGCGTATCGTTTTTGTAATCAATCTAATTGGCAATTTCACTCTATATGTATATAGGTGTATTATATCTACAGACAGCTGGTTAATCTGCATGTTGTATATAATGGCACAAGCCTCGGTTTCTGTTGTTGGGAGGGGGACTGGGGAACCTGATTCCAGACAAATCCACAACCCTGGCGAGACATTTACAAGGGCACAGGGGACATTAGCAGAAAAATCAATAGAAGAAAAAAAGTCGAAAGCAAAGTGGAAATGAATATTTACATGAAGTCATGAGAATAAGAATGAACATCAATGAAACATAAATATGTATACAACTTAATAAATAATGCGTAGAAACTTCATAAATAATGCGCTTACAACAAACGAATCGACAGTTCTTTATCATAGCTAGACCTTGGCTGTTCTCGATCAACATACATCCAACATAATCAGTCAAAATGATTTATTCATTTGAACTTTATTAAGCAATAAAATTGCATATATCTTACTTGGGCCGTCTCAATGTAACACACACACAAATATGCGGCAGGAGCTGTTTTCCTTCCCGTTTAATTAATAACAACAATTCATCAAAGGACGCTGCATAGGCCTACGTGTTTATAATTTATTTTTATTTGACAATATTACCGCAGCTATCTAATATTCAATAAACAGATTGAGCACATTATGTTATTATTTTAGTTATTTCATCACAACTATTACACTATGACATAAACTTTTGTTTTTTAAATAAATAAAGTTTTAAAACCCTGTATACCTATCTATCACATCGACTATATTCCCTGGCCTAGTTCACTACCTACATCTTGCAATGGGTTACTATAATGCTAGTACTGCCAGCACTAGTAACAGTTCTGCGACGGTTGGACACCCTGGTGCTTTTTTAGTCCCTGGTATCCACGGAGAAATTTGTAGGACATCTTGGATGGTTCCTAGTCCTGGCGAATATGCCTTCACAATAATACAATGGTAATTTAAATATTATTATATCCTTAGTTTAAGTATTTAATATAAGATAAGTTGTCCAGCTTTTGTAAATTTATTTCGCCGTTGAGTGTCCGGTTAATGAGTTAAAACATATACTTGATGATAGAGATTTCCCTGAGTAACGTAGACGAGGAAGAAAAAACAAAATAAACAAACAATCGAATTAAACTGTATCGAAACGTAGTAATCTGGAATAAATGCCTTTATAGCAAAATGGATTATTTATCCAAATGAAATATGTAATCATTTTCAACTTGATTTTAGTATTGCTTTTCCGTCACGATTGTTGTGTATATAGTTCTTGAAACCGAACCGACATCATAAGATGAGACACTAAACCACCAATATGCCGACAATGTTACGTTCAGGTCCAAACTAGACTTAAGAACAAGTTAACAGCGGAGCAAATTTAAGCACTCAAATTCGGTTATAGCATGTATACGCATTAGTTTCCCTTCAATGCATTTATTTGTTTTCCACAACAACATGGCAGGTACATATATAATTGATTAAGTTAAGTTAACAGCATGCATATAGCTGTGAACGGAAATGCTCTAAGAATGCATCGTGGCTTAACAAAGTAGGACACTCCCATTCAGAGAAGAAAGAAGAAACTAAGAAAGGAAGAAAAAGAACAGGAGACAACGAAATGTATGTATACCTCTGTATACACACTTAAAAGAAATGAATGAACACAAATACATATATGATATGTTAAATAACCAACACTAATCTTATTGGATTAATTATTTTACTCCAGACATGGGATAGCTAATGTTTGCATACAATAATACTTCAATAGTTAGAATACGTTCTCAACATTCAACTTCCCGTAAAACCTGATCCCTAACCCCGAGTAGCTCACATCAAATAGACGAAATTCTTCATACGTTTATATATCAATCAGTTGCTTAGTGCATGTATTAAAATACTTGCATATACTAGTTTCTTTTTAAGCTAAAAAGTTGTCAAAAGTTTGCTTTCTAGCTGTTTTTTCATGTTTTGTTAGAAGTTGGGGGGGGGGGGGCATTTCGTATCTTGAAAGCAGTTTATAAAACAGTATTACTGATATCCGGAAGCCTACATATCTGAGGATTTAGTAAGCATTGTTTCATTCGTTTAATCTTAACACATAAATCACCCGGTAACATTGACTTGCATGGTGCTAAAGTGTACAGTCAGAAACAGGAATCAGCAATCAAATTATGATGAAGACAATTTTTTATTGAAGAAGGTAAAGCGAACTCTTTTAAATGCCTAGACAGTCTATAAAGGACTTGCCGTCGGTGACATGAACGCTCGTGATGAGAAACAAAATCGTTTTCTCTGGATCTATGATAGCGCTATTTGCTATAGTCCATTTTACGGATGTTAACGGACAATGAATGTCACTATATTATTAAGCACACACAATCTCCTTCTGGCAAAATAATTCCTTTAAATTTATTTGTAAAATGAATTAAATATAACCACAAAATATTACAATACAGCCTTAAACCATATCATCTTAGGCGAGTGTTACCTACAAAGGCATAAAATAATTTATTACAAATAATAGCCCAAGGAGGTGTGACAACAACCAAAACTGTTGGCTTTGAGATACTTAAATGAAAATAGGAAGAAAAGCACGTTTGCATTTGTGAATCGTTTGTCAGCGAACGTAACCATTTGTTAATCGAGAATAAAAATCTTACGCTATAGCTGTTAATTCCATCACAAAGATATGCAATTTATGCTGTTTACAGATTCTCACAGCCTGTAAAAGAAATTAGCCCTAGAAATTATCGAGATGATTTCTTTCAAGATGTCGGAATTCCATGACAGGCGAAATCTCGTGAACACAAACAAATGCACACACTCCCTACCGGCCTATGACTTTATTAATCCAGAGAGCAATATATATTGCCCCTCATGACGCATGAACTTCGTGATCTTATC
>JAAAKB020228243.1:0-11416 GCA_010014835.2 Apostichopus leukothele | reverse complement strand
ATATATATATATATATATATAAATGTATACATATATATACATATATATACACATATAAGAGATGAAGCAGTGCACTTAGTGGAGAGAGAGCATGACTATCTGTACTCATTTTATATTTATGAGTTAAGATGCACTGGACTATGTCAATCTATCAGCAAAGAAAGAAATACATCTCTCCCCCCCCCCCCACTTCATTGGGACAATTTGGACAAAATGATACTTTGTACAATATATTTAGTATTTAATATTGATCATACTAAGAATAGCTTACAAACTGATGAAAGGGATAAGTAAGAGTAACATCCCATCCTTCTAGTTTTCTTGCGATCATTTCGAGAGATGGAGATTTCAGGGACTCTGCAGGAAGCACTTAAGAATGGCTGACAGTCTAGAAGATGAAAACTTTCGTTCACCTTCAAATTATCCCGCCATCGTTAATAGGGACGGAATACGCAGCTTAACCTACTTTTAAGACATCTTCAGAGGCACTGAAGACTTGTTGAACCGACTGGGAGAGAAAGCAGGATAGATTTTATCAGTTTCAAGTTGTTCTTGCATCTTTAGTAGGGACAGGTTAGGCTGCAAAACCTAACATGAATCATTTTGGTATCAAGTGATTGGCTCATGATGATGTCATCGAGCCGTTGGTAGAGCTTATCCACCTCAAGCTAAACCTTCCTTCCAGCTTTGATATTTTCTCCATTGATTCAGGCAAAGATTAATTGATTGAATGATTGGTTGATTGATTGAAACACTGTCTGCAATCTTTACTACCTCTATAGGGAGAGTCACCGATTGATTCAGGCAAATAATTACAGCACTGAACGCCCTTAAAAACATTTAATGAAAAAGTACAGTTAAAGGCAAGGGAAGGCAAGATGATCGTTGTTTCTAAATCCCATTATTATGTAAATAAATGTCCACTGCTGGTAGGGCTATCTGTATTACAGGAGAATGAAATACAATTATGGTTTAGCTGTATCGGACAAGGACTATTATTATTATTATTATTATTGATATATGTTGATAGTTGATAAAACTATAAACCTAAGAAGGAAATTTCAATGTTGCATCCAGCATTTATACTTTGAACCCATTTAAACACAGCACCACAGATACAACACTAATACCATACCGACTACCGGATTATGCTAGCATCTACGATTGCAAACATTCTGGAAAACCTCTTTTTAAATTGTTATTTGATACAGTTGTTTTTTTATGAGCTATCCTAACAAATAGAAGTTTCTCTCCTCCTCCTTCAAATCTGAGTACTTAAAGACAACAAAAACAAAACTGTTAGACGAAATAAACCTCACAATTTTCTTTTGGAAGGAAAAAAACAAGCTGGCAAATTTTTAATCACTAAGGGATAGGCGACACTCATAACAAACTTAATCGACTCGCAAGAGAGTCCAGTAAGAGCTGAATCACTTGACAACCGAAAACTGTAACAAACATTGATCCCGAGGCAAGTGCTCCTAAGTTACCAATTCAAAGTTATTTAGTGAGGCAACTGACAAATTCTATAATTAAATTAACATTGATGAACCGATATCGGTGTCATCCGTGATAAGGTTAATTAAGTCATTGATTAAGGTTGTCCTTGTACATATAGCGTACATACCACTCTGCTATCAGTACTGGCAGGAGGCTTTGGCTCTGGTAGAGGCCCCTAGTTTAGGAACCCGGTGGCTAGAGGGCTTGTGAGTCAAACTCCGGACAGTAAAGTTTACTTCCAGGGAACAGCCCAGCCACCAGGAAGGGAATTTTTTCATTTCATGGCTAGATGCTCCTGGGAGGGTGGTTTTGCCAGGGCTGGGACAGCCTCCCAGTGAAGTCAACTTCCCCTCTCCCTCCACCCTGTCCCCTCCCTCTCCACCCCCTCCCCTCCTCTGGCTGACACTAGATTTACTCTTGTTTACGCTTCCAGTCTGTACTGTATTTATATTAATATCACATAGCATACATGTTTATTGTTGAATTTACTGTCTCTATTGTTCGACACCACTTTATATTCATGTATAATATATATAATGTACGATATTGAAATACTGACATAAAATGTTTTTAATCCATATATGACAAATATCGATAATTTACATATTTCAATACATGCAGCTTCTCCCCCTTGCCACCAGGGATGAAAAGTTTTCATGAAAATCAATGTAATCAGGTCAATAGGATCATTGTCTGTATTGATTCACCACGCTTGGGTTAATTAAAAGTTGGCAACTCCCATATTTAGCTTCTTCCCACAATTGTTTCTCTCAACGATCAGGTCAGCTATTGTTTTTGTGTAATCATGAGCCTATCCAACAGAACAAAACAGAGCAAGCTTTTGGTAGACTTTGCTGTTTGAAAGAAACAAACATCTCAAAAATTTAAATCATGATCGGTTCTACCAGAATTATATGCTTTTGACACAGTAGAATGAGAATGCAGATATTGTGTGGAGACAGGTAATTAAATAACAAAACAATGTTAATTATAAAATAGATTTTCACATGCTATTGGAAAATCGCAACTGATCAAAATAGCAAAGACAAATTTCCAATTTTTCTTTAATATAATCCAAATGTGAGATCATTTACTGCTACATTTGCATCAATAGTAAGTTTCAAATCACTTGATCATTTACTTGACCATAAATTACAATTCTTCCCAAGTTTTACCAAGTTAATTACTAATTACTGATAAGAAAATTAGTTTAACTACTGTACTTTGCATGGAATACAGTACAACACTACTGAACCAGATGGAGAGTGGAATTTGGTTTACGAATTGTGTCCAACTTGTTCAAACACAGAACTTTCCCATATTCAACCTTCTACAAATTTATACAAAAATATCACTCAACTATTGGCCTATGAAGATGTTTAACTGTACATTTGTCAATCTCCAAAGGATATTAGTAGTACAACAGAGATGATGTGATATCAGCTGGGAATAAAATGGACGTTTAATACAGATTTCTTGCCATAATAATATCATTAATCACCAGTCTCGTTTCATACTCATGACTAAACTATAGAGATATGAATAATGAAGCTCTCTGAATCATTAGATATCGCTATAACCGATCTTGACAATTTTTCCTATAAAGCCTCCATTTTTTCATTCTTGTCCCTCCCTAATTCACATCCAAACGTGTTTTTGCAAGATTTAACATTCATGAGTACCTTCCGACTCGATTTGATGCAAAGATGGATCGGAAGGAAGGACGATTTTATTTTACAAACCAAATAGGGGTAATTCATGTTTTTTACAGGTAAAGTGACTCAGAGTATGGACAGTGAATATGATAAAGGATCCCAAGGTTGTACATTACAAATTCAACTCAAACTATTAAAATGTAACAATATCTAATGTGAATAAGTGTTTGAGACAACAGAAAAATGAACTGGTACAGTAGTTTTGGAAGGTGAGATAATATATCATAAATATGAAAGGCATAAAATAAATGCTTCAATTTTACCAATTTATTCGTTGAAATGAAGGAAACTGATTCTTGGTATTTTTAAAGACTGTGCATTGTGCCTGAGCTAGTGTTTACACTGTAGCTGCACACGTTACCATCTACATTTGTGAGTAGTGCTGTAAGTCAAAACAAGACTGGCCGTCTTGTACACAGAGAACGATTTTTAGGAAGATAAGTGGTAAATTATCTTAATTAAGAGACTTTAACAGTTCATTTTGTTCAACTGCACAGGGGTTGCTGATCTGCAAGTTGTGCATCGACTGTACTTGTTTAAGTGTTAAACCATTACGACGGTACTATGCAGCACTACCAATTTATTTCAGTAAGCTAGGTAGATTGGAGTGCATGCTTTGAGTAGAGACAGGTGACAGTGAAATGGAGTAAATCATGCTATAAACTAAAAGCATGGAATGCGCTCGTGTTTACCCCCGGCTGTTATTATTATTCGACAAGACAACCCTACATCTGTAACTGCTGCATTGCACATAATAATGACATAAATACTTTTGGCAGATTTACATTCTGTTCGCTAGATGAGAAAAAGAAGTTACTTATTTTTGTCAAGTCTCCGCTGCACAGGCTAAAATAAACGAGCAGCTAACTTTTTCTTCCTGTATATTCATTCATTCACTCATTCTTATTCATTCATTCATTTATAAATATTTTAATGCTGTTTATCACAGAGATATAAATGTTCAATTTTATGCCCCCTTTCCGTCAAGGTGTAAAGAAGGCAATATTAAAAGTAGCATTTTGTCCTGAGTTTAGCTTGGGGTTGGCTTAATTTTGGATTCTGTTTGATATTTGGCAAAAACCAAAACAATGTACTTAAACTGACATCGGATTTTTCTGATTGAGTTTATGATTGAGTTTACTTTTAAAGAATGGAATAAGAACTTTCAAAATTTCTGAACATTTTACAATTTACTTTCTGTATCTGATTATTATATCAAACTATGAAAAATTGTCTAGGAGACAAAAGTTTTGATTTAAATAAAACCTCCAGTGAAGGTAATCTGTCTAAGAAGGTGCATAAATCTGATCAACAACAAATTTTGTTTGGTAGTAATACAAAAGGTAGAATCTGTAAAATTGCTGACCAAATTTATGCAAAACACTGCTTTAAAAGCCACCGGGCTGATACAACATTATTTTAAGTACACCACTATATGTTGAGTGTCCTTCCAGGATGATGGGGCTACAATCAGTTTACAGACATAAGGACAAACAAACTGTACACATACATCAGATCACACAGCTCATGTTTCAAACTGAATTACTTTGTCAGCTGCTGAGGCATGTCACAGTCCCAGACTGGGCCTTCCCCAAGAATGCATCCAAGATTTTTTGATACACAGGATTGTCTAAAAATAATGAGGTTTGTTCACCCCAACATTACTGAACGGTGTTTGAACATGTTCCTCTGGTAAACTGCATGGACACTTCATGATAATTAATGTTATGATGTTAAGGCATCCAGGAAAGGGGTCTGAGGGAAGGCCGTCACCTTTGAGAAATAGTGGCAAAAGGGAGGGTGCTTAGATGTAAAATGGATTTCTTTGTTTTGGTATTATTCTGCTTGCCAGTATGTGGGGACTGAGCAATCTTATGTTAATTACATTTGGAAAAGACTGTTAACCCAAAATTAAATGCTTCCATGAAATTCTCAATCGAGATGCTAACAGTTACCATAGCAACTGTAGAAATTCGACACTTGAAAGCTGACATTTTGAGCTCTAGAGACAACATGTGTGTATTTCAAGAATTTGCCAAAAATAGCCAAGGAGGTATTTTGAGTCATTAATATCAACAGACTACTTGCTGTCAAGTTTGTCACACTTGATCTAGTCCCCAAAGCCCTCCCCCCCCCCCCCTCGGCTGCCATCTAATAGGCGACTCTCTTTCCATGTGACATAAATGTACCTCTGGGTGCAAAATGACAACAGAGAAGTTCGTAAAGAGAACAGCACATTGACGAGTGTGAGGATGCAATGACTGACGCCCTGTTGACTATAAAAAACGAGGAGTCATCGTCTACAATACTCCAACTTAAGATGCCATGGCAACGATGTAATGTTAACTAATAAATATACTGCTGCACAAGACATGTTAAGACTACTCGGACTGTATTCTTAGGTGTCGGAAGTTGTCTGCAACTAAATTACTGAAGTTTTTATTTGTTTATATGCTTCCATTTTTCTCTCACTCATCTTGTTTGAATGATTTAGAAGAAACTCGATCGTTGAGCAACAAAATAGATGAATTTTTTTGACATGTTGTATACTGTACACAACATATGGCATGACAGTCGGTGTTTCACATCTGTACATGCTTCTGCAAGTGACAAAAAGATAATATCAACTTTAAACTAAAAGTTTTTGCTCTCTCTCACTTGGCAGCTAAATCTCATTGACACATAGCTCAGCCTTTAATAGCTTAATTGTCACTAAGTTATGGTTTTTTATGTACTGCACTGTACACATGGAAATTAAAATAGCATTTTGGATTGGATCGCCACGGTAACCCGTTGTGTCAGTCCTATCAAGCCCATTACTGTAATATTCATACATAATTGAATAACTCTCAAATTGAAGAAATATAAGTAATGTGCCAGTTGGCCCCTCCTCCAAAGTGGTTTATTAACCTTTCAGTCCAGTGCACAAAATCTTGCGTCCTACAAAATTTAGATTATGTTTCAACTTTCGACTTTTCATTTGTAAACCTAGATTCACTACTTCAGTCCTTCTTTATCCTAGTCTTGAACATTTTGAACAATTTCCCTCCCCATGACCCCTTCCATCTTCCATCCCCTCCAATCCACACCCCATCCCCACCCCTTCCCCTACAACTCCCCTATCCCCAACAGATCCACATCAAGCAACACAGTACAGTCATTTTACAAATCTTTAATGAAAACTGTTCATTTAGCTTAGTTGAGTTTATAATTTCTGCAAATCCAGACATGAAGTCATCAATTCTGATATTATAATCAACATTCGCAAACTCTAAAACAACACATGGAAGACCGACCCAATGAGACATGGTGTCTCATACATGTTTTTCTTCGCAATAAGCTCTTTACAATCATATTAAGTATATAATATATTAATCATAGCATCTCTTATGAGTTTGCTTAATAATGCAGTCCATAGCAATTTTGATCAAATTATCAAGTACCATATTTACAGTTTAAATATTTGGATAATCACCCATCTTTTTGCTCCCTGGACAGATAAATCCAACTGGTGCGTTACTGTTGATTAATAAAAAAATAATAATGATAATAATCAGGCGGATTATTTTTACAAAGCTTTAGCGACTACGAATGTAGGAGAAGCTGGTAGGGGCTTACAGATTACAACTTTCACGTTGGGTGGCTTCCAATTAAACATTTCAACTTTGTAAGTTTGGAATCTTTTCAATTTAGAAAGTCATCTCAGATGGGTAAACTGAAGATTGCTCTCGGGATGAAAAAACCCACTTTACTATGACCCGGCCGGGGACTGAGCTCCGAACCTACAGATTGCTAAGCTCCATTGCTTCAAATGCCATCGCCTTTATCCACTCGGCCACAGCACCAGTTACTTTCAAAGTTTAAATTCTAAACATTTCATTGCCGAGAAGCATTTCCAAAGTTAGCAAATTGATGATACGTTTTGAAGCAAATTTCAACTTCACCATACCTTTACTGTAGGGTAAAGTTAATGTATTGCTGCATTACTTGAGGAATTTTGACAAATAGTAAGGTCATGGGAAACCTTTGCAAACTCAGTGGGGAAAGCATGCTTCTGTGGATTAATAAATTATTTAAAGTTTATAACCCCCAAAAAAATATTTTTGACTCAATCGCCATGATGGCATCTGTTGCCATATATGCAATTCACAAAATATAACCAGATTTGAAAAATTTATAACTCTGCTATGAGCAAATAAGGCTACAAGGAAATATATTTTGGACCTAGAGATACCAAAAATTGCTGGCAAATATTGTTTAATAAGCAATCAAATTCAGGAACAAGATAGCATAAGTTCACTTCATGTGAGTAAAGTCTGAGTTAAAAAGGGTTAAAGGGTTACCAGGACATTATAGGCACGGTAGAACGGGTGCAAAGGTTGTGAGGAGACAGGTAAGTGAGGAGCGAAGTAAATTTTGCTACCTCAGATCTTAACCCACAAATAGTGTCCGTATAACGTCTTCTTACAAACTTTATCTGACTCTTGTTTCATAAACTATTAATGTTCTCTCGACATGTTTCGGAATCCACCGAGATGAATACACTTGCAGTCCGTACACATATGCAAATTAGAGAGGAACCCCACCCCCCCCTCCCCCCAAGGCTAGTTGATCTACTTTGTAAGGTAAAAAACATTAAATGGCAAGAAAATCTTATCAGACCTCATTACAGCAAAGACTATAGGCCTACCAACACCCCCCTGGGGGGGTCGATGCTTTAAGCTAATGAATCATATGCTACAGTGGGAAACAATCTTCTTCGTGCATACATCATAAGCCATTTATTTGGATCAAGGTTGCAAGCTACTGCCTCTTGTACCTAAATTTCTGGGGTAAACCCTGCTTTTTGTTCCAATTCATTTCTGGGTCAGTCTGTAGGTTACATTGCATTACTTCAGCCAAAGGCATTTGCATTATTAAGTTTTTCATTCTTTCTTACTTATTTTGCTTCTATTTATATATTTTTTGAGTTACAGTAACTTCCCGGTCATATTTCACCCCCTAGAGGAAAGACCTAGAGGAAAGAAAGTGCACATTCTTGTACTGTAAGCTTATTACAGTCAGCATACTAGTGTATTAAACTTTGCAAAAGTCGGATTCTGTTTTTGAAGGCAGGGGGAGGGGGTGGCAGGAGGGGGCCATATTCACTTTGTCAGGTTAGTCAAAGGGTACTAAGGACGATAAACTCACCACAGCTCTATACTCACAGCTAAAACACTTTATCGACTTTGCTGGACGTGCTCCACGTGAAAGCAACTTTTTTAGTTTATTCTTATCAATTTTTTTTTAACAGAAAATGAAACTTAAATCTCACACCAATGTAGCTCATTACGTTTTGAATTAACCATGTAACTATTCCAGCTGCAGATATATATAAGGGAAGACAAAAATGTTGTGGCTTTCTCAAAACTTGCCCTTTGGCGAGGGAGCCAGTATGAAGAATAGGGATTGCCATCAACTAAGGGCTGGATACACTAGCTCATTTCGTAAAGAGTAGGCCCTCTAACTCTGAGGTCACAATAAATAAAATCTGGACACTACATAGTGAATTTTTTTTTGGTGGCTTTCTTGAAATTTGTTTTATAAGTTCCGAATTACTTTTGCCTTTGTTCATTCACTTATATAGCATTTTGGGCCTAACTTCCTCTGCAAGATTTTAAAGTATGATATTTTATTTGAATGTTTCATTTCTCTTTCATTTTGATCTTTTAAAGTAGTTCAAATTTTGTTACAATGATAGTAATAATAAACATTTAGAGCTGCCAACTCTTGACATTAAAAATAAAACAAAACTATTAGCAAACTGCTTATTCCATTAAAGAGCCTGTGTAAGAGAATGTGTAAAAGTAAGGGGGCCTGACGTTTCGATCCTAGCAGGATCTTCTTCAGAGGCTGAACGACATTGACATTAATAGTATTTTACTCATATTTCATATAAGTCTGCCAGTACTAATTTGCATTGCCCGTTTCATATAGAGCTGTTTATTTGTACAGTACGTCTCAGGGAATCTTTGGCGATCTACTACGTACTGTATGTGACTCTCCATATGTTACCATGTGTTCTCATAAATAGTCGGCAATGCAGTAAGTTGTAATTACTCCACAACAGATGAGGTTGTATTATCCCATGCAAGAGAAAACAATGCCCGAGGGAATCATTAGGTAATAAATCCTCAAAATTTCAAAAGCAGAGACTGAAATTAAGATTGCTACAAGAGGCTAGCTAGCTGCTGCTTCTATATAATCTTAAGTTGGAATACAAAATTTTTGGACATATCATCTTTCATCCGCTGTAGTACATAGTCTAAGTCATGATATTGCTAAAGTTGTGGATTAAAAGTCACTGCACTTTAAAAATATTTGCTATTAACTTGAGCCGAGGATTAAAATCATTCATTCCCTCTATCCAGTTTAAGTTGATCGGATACTTGCAAAGTTGCAATAACACTTGGCCATGAATTATAAACAGTCAGTCCACAAGTCGGTTTTTTGTTTGTTTTTCTTTTCAAATTTTCAAGTTGAAATGTTAAGTGCCCACATTGAAAGCAATGCCATCATTAGAACATATATGCTAAGACCTTCAAGGTTTGTGACTCGGCATTTGCATCTCCAACACAGAAAAGTAAGCCAATAATTGTAATAACTAAACCAATAATTGAAATAAACAAACCAATAATTGTAATAACTAAACCGATAATTGTAATAAATGAACCAATAATTGTAATAAATAAGCCAATAATTGTAATAAATCAGCCAATATTGTAATACATAACTGAAAGGGTAATAAACTGAGGCATACATGTGTCTCTCTATGATATCATATTTAAACTTAATTTAGTCTTCTGCATGACAATACATCAACTACAGTATGTACCCTTACATCTAAGTTACAAAAGCTTGATGGCATCATTTCAAATTTTGGCATGTATTTCAATCCCACTACTGCCACCACTGTAAGGTGCGAGGGCCAGCACCCAGGCAGAACCACAGGGCAAAGAAAAGGGGAGGAGAGTCTGTCCTTGGGTGTGTCTGAGTGTATCGCAAAATTTGTTTAATACCGTACATACTCAACTGTATGCAAGTTGTACTTTGTAAAATTATGCAAATGAGACATGAATAAACATTAATTACATAACGTCATCACTGTACAGCATTTTCTACTCGGTTATAGCATCTTTTAAAATTAAGTCTAACATAAATTAATGTGCAAAGCAATGATAGATGCTAACTTTATCATGCTTTCCTGTGACATCACTAGTCACATGTTTATATGGTTGAGTTTTGCATTTCACACTCGGTACCGTACTTCATGCGAGCAACCGTCCAACCAAATATAAAAGAGTACCATTATTTATAACCTGACAGCCATCATTTCTTTAGATCAGCAAAGAGTTTTTTTTCAAGAAGATAAACAACCCTTAAGATCCATCAAGCGGTCTATTTGTCAGCCAAATCTTGCTAAACATCTTTCATGTGTTGCTAGGCCAGACAGAGGCTGACATTAATATCATAAACAGCTTTTATTATAAACTATAGAAGACAAACAAATAAAGTGTGTAATTTACTGATCAGAATGAGGCATCGGGGCTTTCAAACAAATGAAGCGACGAGACCATACATGTGCAAGAAACTGGAAAATGTTTCAAATGTAGCATTAAACAGGATTCGTGATATGAAAACAGCAAAGGAATGTATTTATGCAATATTTACATAGTTACACATTTCTGTGGGGGACTTCCTTTCATTTTGAAAATTGATTAAAGTGGCGCCAATTTGATCGATCTTGCAGTATACTTTATTATTGGTCTTTACTATTATCTGACTTAAATTAAAACGGGGCAATGTTACTGGGATAAACAATGTATTGTAGGTGGCATAGGGGGGGGGGGGTGGAGGGGGCAGAAGGACATTTAAGTCACAATTTGATGACTATGTTTATTCTACTGCTGAGAAATAAGAATGGGTTCTGCTTATTTGGAAGTTTTTAGATTTATATGAAACTTCATACATGGTATGGAGACTTTTGATTGGTTAATATTTAATGCAAATATAATTATAGTAACACCAATCTCACTGAACACTCATGCAAATTAAACCAGAGTGCAAAAATGCATTGTGGTTTCGATGATGTAGCATTAGCAGTTTTCTTCATGAATCTGACGAAATGTATAGTGAGGGTGTACATGTTTACAAGGGTTTCA
>JAAAKB020228132.1:0-11416 GCA_010014835.2 Apostichopus leukothele | reverse complement strand
CCTAAAGAAAGATGTTGGCCCCTTGATAAAAAACCTACTGTATTGGTTAGCTTTTAAAATTTGTAAGGTTCAACCTGATCTCCTTCGTTATGTGTACATGTGTGCCGTATGTGAATCGTTAACATTCCACCCTGCACAAATCAGCTTACCTGCTCCTGTCGATGAGCTCCATGTTTTAATACCGACAATAAAGCACCTGATACCCATAGCATTCCCACTACGGTCAACCCATGGTTTTTTATGGTATAATTTTAGAGCTGCCTTCAAATTTATATTGGCTATTTTAATGACACAACATTTTCTGTTCGACTTGAAGTCAGATGTAGTTGCAGAGTTGGGTCTTCCATTAACTTCGTTCAGTCTACTGCTATTGCCAGTATTGCAGATACTCGCGTGTGGAATATCACTGTGCATTGGCGACTCTTCATCGGGCCTACAATTTGCGGTAGCAACATGATCTTCTCGTGACCTAACGTTAGGCCTAGCGTTATCAACTTCTCCACATTCTGTCGATTTGACAACTGGCTTACTTAACCTTTGCTCTGGTCTATTTCGAAAGTGAAAACACTTGAACCTCTTCTCTTCTACAAACTGAGAGAAGTAATTTCGCAAATCTTGCGAATGAAATGAATTTGGGATATTGGAAATCAAAGCAAATACATCGCCAGTTAAACGGTTGGTAGTCATGTTATGATTGATGCCGAGTAAAATCCTTTCAACACATATTTGAGTTAATTCTGATGTGAAACAATCGTACAAAACATTACACACTAGTATGTTGATGCCAGTTTTATATTTTTCCAGTATATTTTTTATGTTTTACAAACCTATGGAATTTTAATTCTCTACCTAACTTGTGTTAGTGAGTGATTTTTCATCTGTGGTTTTCATATGTTTGTTGACGTTTTGATTGCGCAATCTACAGCACACCGTAGTGTAAGTCCGAGCCTACACGTGAAACAGTGTGCTCCCACGTACGTACGTATGCTGTAGATTTCTTTCATTCATCAACACACGTTACACTTACAGTTACACAGTACAGGAGTAAAGAGCGAAACATACGTATCATGGCACAGGGAAAATTAAAAACAAGAACGTCTATACCAGACCGAGCCAAAAATAAGAAGAAGCAGAAGCTTCAACAACAGAAGAAGTCACAGCTCAGGAAAGGATGTAAGATCCAGAATCGGCATAACGTTACACCTTTACTAAGTTAGGCTAGCTAGGCCTAGTCCTAACTAGTATTATATAGGCCCTAACTTAGGCATAGGCTGCTGAGGCACCGTCATATCATTGATCATTAACATAAATTCTAGGAAAAGCCACTGCTCACTACAGACTATCAAATACTTAATGTTTAAATCGTTGAAGAAGTAATGTTACACAAGAAGCATTCTCCGTGTATTTTCCCCATAATCTTGGACTTTGGGTACATTGTCAAGGTTTTGTGTCTATGCAGTATGTATACAATCTAAACAGTCAAAAGGCAGGAGGTTATTATTATTCATCAGGATGTAGTTTTAAGCACATCAAAAAAACCATGGAATGGGCAGGTTCTGTAGCTTAGACAAACTATCACCATACATCTAAAAAGTATCTGCAGATAATTCCACTGGATATGGTATGAAAGAGGAACAAAAACACTAACAAGTCACAAGGTGGGTGAGCTGTCTTTTTCTCCAGACTCCTATTGCAATTATTTTATCATAATACTGTGTTCGCTATGATTCTCATTAAACCAAGAATCAGTTAAAAACCACCAGTGCAATGCTTTATTTAAATTGATGATTGGGTAAGAAAGCAATAGTGCCATCCTTATTGAATCAAGGATTCGGTGAATAGGCCCCTCCAGTTTGTCAATGATGTATGTCATTTCTTGTAATAGCTGCCACTTTCATCAGCTAAGACTGTAACACCTAACGTACCTTAAATTTTTCTGTGTCAGGACCTGAGACAGAAATTTTGTTACTTGATCCCAACCTTGGCAAGACTTTCCGAAGGTGTGAAAATGCCTAAACTATCCTTATTTCTTTTATTTTGTTAAGAGAAGCAAAACCCAACCATAAGCCCATCAACAGTGAATGCAATCTATTGTGTGGAGTAAAGTGTAAATAAATAGTGAAGCTTAATTGTGCAACTAACTAGCCTCTAAGGATCTTGATGCTTTGCAGTGAAATGTACACACAGGCCAAAACGAATATGAAATCGAGAAGATAAAGGGCGGATAAGAAAATGACTTAGACAGTGTTTCTAATATGTGTGGACCCGACTGCTTATGCATACATGGTCGGGTTGGACATGTGCCCCATTAGCATAGGTCAGGAGAATGCGCTATGCTACTTTTAAAGTATCAGTAAGTTTGTTGTCAAAAATGGGTTTTGTTATCCTATAAATAATTTAAATGATCATTGAAAGTAAAATTTACTTCTCATACATACTTTGGATGGATTACCATGTTTATGAAGAAGCAAAGGAAATAAGAACTGATAACCTCTGCGATACAGTGTCAAACTAATTCAAATGTTGGCATCAGAATCTGGCAATGAAGTTAAATTTTGGGCAAACCTATGATCTCTGATGTAACAAAAGTTTGAAACCTAATTTCTTTTTTCAATTCCAGCTCGCTTTATTGCCCCAAAGAAAGCTCATAAACTGCAATCAGCCAAGTTAAAGAAGGTGAGTTTGTTTACCACTCTCAGATCTCTGTCTTAGGAGTATATATGTATGTAGACTGACAGTTTCTTACATACAGTAGTTTGTCAATATCACATACTGTATATCGATAAAATTGAATTTACTACAGGAAAATAAAAAGTTGACAGCATTGTATCCACCACCAAGACTGAGGTCATGTCATAAAATGCCACATATATTAACGAATAAAATGTTAGGTAATGAAGTATAGCATGATCTGATAAAGTTTATTTGTTTTCACAGTTCAGTAGGAATCAAATTTCAGCATTCTTAGTATGAATTTTTATATACACATATACATACATATGGCATGCTTCCAAAATTCCATTGCCTCCCAGAACATGGCTCGGATGCAGATTTTGTGGACACCTATCTGTAAATCC
This sequence comes from Apostichopus leukothele, assembly GCA_010014835.2. Classification (NCBI taxonomy): domain Eukaryota; kingdom Metazoa; phylum Echinodermata; class Holothuroidea; order Aspidochirotida; family Stichopodidae; genus Apostichopus; species Apostichopus leukothele. The sequence goes on along the minus strand of JAAAKB020228132.1, from coordinate 8,339 downwards.
TGAAATTCTTCACAGCCTGGGCATATCCTTTGAAAGTTCTCAAGGCTGATAATACACGTATTGACTATATAAACAGAAATTCAATTTGAGAAAACAGAAGTACTAAAGACACCACTGACGGTATTCCAATCGTCCTCCCTTATCTTAAAATTAATGAAATAATAAATGCTAGTCTTCACTGAAGTGATAATTCACAGATATGTTATGTTTGCCCACAGAATCTACAGAAGACAATCAATAAATCCATTGAAAGTGAAATAGCCGCCAGGGTGGCCTCTCAGGAGGGTCAGCAGCTTAAAGTGATCAATGTTCCTAAAGGTAGTGGTGGAGGTGACAAGAAGAAGAAGTGAACAGAATGAAGATGAATACAAGGATGAAGATGACTGTTTTACAAGAAATCAAACAATTCTGAGAGTTCATGAACACAGTATCAGTCGGATGTGTACGTTCTCAATTGATATCTAGAGTAGCATCAGCCTTGCAGACATTTGAAAGTAGATAACAACAAAGCTGGTCTGGTAATTTGCAGTGTAATGCAGTGGCTCTTGTTCTCCTCTTAATGGAATTTTGCTACGTGCCTTTAGAATGGTGGTGATATTCGATATGGATGTGAACGCACTAATCATTGGAAGCTAAAGAGAGTTGTGAATATTGCTGTTGTTGAAATAAGAGATTAATGTTTGCTTGGATAATATTCTTGTTGGAAGCAATTCCCCTTCCTTGAGCTACATTTACTGGAGGTTGAGGTCAACTTAAAACTTTAAGTTGGGGATTAAAGTACAGTTAGGACACTAGTTGAATTGATAGCATGTTTCAGAGTTATTGGGGTATTGCATTCCATTAGGTTAAATGTATTGAATGCAGTCAAACAGATAGCATCTTTACAGAGTGATCTGTGGATCGCACTCCTTCAGGTTAAATCTATTGAATGCACAGTCTCAGTTCTCTGTTGAATGGCACATCCATCTCCTCCACTCCCTCCCTCCTCTCCTCTCCATTTGAGAATTTATTCTTCAGTAAATTTATGGACCATTTGGTTAGTTTACAGCCATGTTCATGTACTGGGAGAAGATGGTGTTGCCTCAATGCTCAAGAAGGAAGCTCCACTCACCTACAAAAAACTAAACAACATTTCTATAATCAGAAAAAATATGTTTGTAATAGGGGTGTAATGGGAGGGAGGTGAGGGAAGGGGAGGGTGGCCTAAACTGTACATAATAACTGATATTGCTGGGCTAGGCTACATAATAACTTACATAAATAATTAACTTTGGGCCTAGGCTAAGTGTAAGTTATCTTGCATGTATTGATTGCTCTAATTCCCATTGCAGACCCAAAATGTTGCATGGGGATGGGAAAGGGACATCTTCATTGCATGCGAATTGGAGGGGACATCTTCATTGCTTGGGTATCTGAAGGGGACATCTTATTTGTATGGGTATGGGAAGGGTATATCTAAATTGTATGAAGATGGGAGAGGTGTATCTTAATTGTATGGGCATGGCAAGGGTGTATCTTAATTTTATGAAGATAGGAAGGGTATATCTTAATTGCATTGGGATGGGAATGGGAAGGGGCAATTTAAATTGCATGGGGATGTGCAGGGGGCATTGTGTAAGAAATAATAAGATAATAAGAATTACATGTATGTGCTGGCAAAGCAAATCATGCACTGTTTCTGATAAATTCCTAAATCATAACCAGAAATACACAGGTTTTTCTTTTTACATTAGTACTGTATCTACATCTTTATATTATTTATTTTATTGTCATTTTTACACAAAGGAAAACCCTGATGTCTTTGGAATAACCAAACCTCCAGTAACCTGCAAAATAATTATTATGTTCTACTCACATAAACTTAAAGAAAATAGGAACACGTTCATTTCACATGAGAAATGTGTTTAAGAAACCATGAAGCAAACCCCACAACATCTTTATATTGTCGATATCATGCTGTGAAGAACTTTCTTAAACATCTTCGAAAAATCTATCTTCGTTTTGGAGGTAATGTCAGAAGTTTGTTTTTTCAAAACTGTGTGATGTCATAGTGCCACTAGGAAACAGAGTAGAGCCTCATAGTTGCCTTTGTTTTGTTTCACATTTTAAAGGTGAATCTACTAAGAAGAATTGCTTGTGTCATCATGCTAACATTAGGTCATTTCATCATTGTGGCAACACTATTTGTAAATACCACCTTGCTACTATACCTTGCTACTACTACACAAAGCAGTGAACAAGAGAAAGGATCGATTGAAGTACTGTCGACATTACAGTGGCTTTTAGACTTACTCAAGTCTTAGCCAAGCATACGCAATTATGAGGAAACATTCCAGAAATGACATCTTTCAAACTAACTCATACTATTCTGTACTGTTTTGTGGGAGCGCTTCATTATTACCATCCCAGTCACAAAGGTTAATGGTGAGTGTCGAGCTTGCCTCTTCTTTAGAGATCACAAGCAACATTACGGTAAAATCTTTGGCATAAATTCCTACTTGGTCAAGCTTTTATTATATTTGAGCTTCTCTACACCTTCCGTTACATTTAATAGACACCTATGTAGACAGTTTATGATGCACAGGAATGTGGAATTTGTTGCAATTCTGACTGAACAACCTTCAGAAGAGCTTCGTGTTTGGTCGAAAAGAAAGGATCACAGACTGTGGGACATGAAGTCCCCATCAAGGACTGACTGGATAAAACAAATTACCACAGAAACTTGCTAATACTAATACGCTGGACAGACCATCTCATTTACACTAACGATTATCTACATGCAATGGGCGATATGATACTATTTGTTTTCATATCTACACAAAAAAACATTTATAAGATGAACTTAACATGTAAATTATTTTAGCCAACTTAGCTAGTTAAATTAAAGATCGCCAAAAATCCATTGTAAGAATATTTCTAATGGCTGAGGTACGTACTAAATGAATAAATTGCTTAGCAGAAAACAAACAGCCATATGTTGATTCTTGGGAACCTGAAGTTATTACTATGTGAATGTGAGGTAGATGTAATGTCATAGTCTTTGGTAGCACCTTATACTCTAACTGCCAGTCATGCTTCGGCTCAGCCAACGATAATATATATGCGACCCGTATGAGATCAATGTGCATCATCACTTGCCATGAACAAGCCAGTCCATAAGTGGACACATTTTCTTTGTATGTACTTTCCCAATGAGTAAGTTGTTGTTCCCCTATAACTTTACTCTGTATATCTGCTCTCCTTGCTGATTTTAAAGGCTACGTCTGTTTGAGTTTCTGTGAGATGTGGTCTGTAAGTAACCGAAAAAATATGGTTCTATAAACGATCATCTTAACGGATAATGATTAACAAGACTGACAATTATCGAAGATAAACCTCATACAAGCATGCGTCACCACTGGTTACCAGGGCCCGATGAGAGGGGGTTCGGGTGGGAAATGCATCCCCATGCCGGGTAGGGGATTTGAAATAAAATACTTATTCTGGAGGCCATTGATGGTTACTGTCACGGCCATCTATAATTTATCAATGACAGTGTAACGGTAGAATTTAAAGTTTGCTTCTTTACCTGAATTTGTTGTCCTTTAGTTTCTATCGGTAGTAGACATGAAGCTACTGTACCAAGTACCCCAATCACTACAAAAGCGATGACTGCTCCTTTAACTGTATATGACGCCAATATCTGTTGTTAAGAATGTGATATAGTTATTCGCTTATTTCATCGTTTGAAATGTAAGTACAACATTTAAACTGACACAAAAGTAGGCCTATGTGCACAAGGACTTGCCTGTGAATGTTTAACATCCCAAATATGAAAAAAAAATTCTTGTGCGACAATGCCACACAACAACTGATAACTGGTTTATGCATGCCTTAATATGTATTTCAGCATGCGTCTCAGAAACGTGCATTGTTTAAACGCAACCAGATGTTTAAAGGGGCATTCCCGGGAACAAACTCGTCCGTGAAAATAACTGTAACAAGTTTATATATTTTTAAGATGAAAAGTGAATTGGTTAGCATTTTTCGTTGGAAAATATCACTTTTTTATTCAGTTTATATCTGGCAACAGTATACAGTAAGGACGCGGTAAGTGGCCTACGCAAAAAATGTAAATTCATTTCCCGGAGAGGTGCAGGATTTATCTGGCAACAAAGAACTACCTCAAAACACTGATGCGTAATTTTCTGTCGTAAGAGTATGGTCATTTAAACAACTGAAAGAAACGTGTGTTTTGTATACGTCATATAGTCTCTTACCTGAGCAAACACTGGGGCCACAATAGTTCCTAATTTAGAAAAAGCGCTACCCATACCTACGGCAAGTCCCCTCACTGGTGTTGCGTAGATCTAGCAAAGTGGGAGAAAATATAGGACAAATTCATGATTTAATTTTTTAAGTTTCCATAAAATGTCGGTTAATAATGTGTAGAAGTGCGTATACGGTGAAGAAAGTGAGAATCGCATACAGCAAACTGTAGAGAACTCGTTTATTCTGATGTTACTGGAGAGATCGCTGAGATAAATAACTTATAATATTATAAACGATATTTAATAGCAGTTTCAGATACGTTTGTAGCAATAAACCTATTCGGGCACTGAAATGCGCATACTCAATTCGAACGATGAGAATAACACAAATCTTAACTACGTCTCCTTAACAAAATAAACAAAAAAATAAATAAATAAACCAAATGAACAAAATAACGCACGGTATTTCTCTAACAATAAAGTCTGACGTCATTGAAAGAGATAAAACCGCATGCGTTATGGGAAGATCACTGTAAAATATAAGTTACAACGTTCCGCTGTGGAGATGTATGACCTTTGACATTGTATATATACAAGTGCGTAGCTCTTACTTCCGGTGTGTAGGTGAATAGAGCCAGGAAACTGACTTGTGAGAAACACTTGCTGACGAAGAGAATTGACGTCGTGATTGATCTAAACGAGAAAAAAAACACATGAATAAATTAAATTACAATAAAGGTAGTATATGTTATACTCGCTAATTCGCTACAGCGCTCTCAATACAATAGAGTGTGGAAATGATTGTACATGGCAATTTATGTATCAACAACAAAAACAAATTTATACCACCATGTTTGTCACAAAACGAACATGCAAACAAACTAACTCTAAGGCATACCGGCAAATATGACAATAATTCAAGTAACACGCAGTTTTTATTTCGGTCCATTGGTTACATTGATTTGCTATTTCGATACCTTGGTCTGTTATAGACTTGATTTCAACTAAATGAATAACAAAGTCACATGCTCAACTTGGTGGCATCGCTTGATGTTTCCAAACATGTTCAACGTATATATCATTATAACATTGAAAAGTTACAAGACTGCTGATATGATGCAAATAGTATCTGTCAACACACACCTTAAAGTGTCATATGCTGCGAGTGTTAAAACAGTGTGGACATATCATATAGGCCTATTTCAAACTATCTATAATTGGAGTCGTCATGCTGTTGTCCCATTCAGATAGTAGATGATAAAACAATATATTCAAATATCTTTATTATCATATAATCACTGGGTCATTGCTTGTTTCCATGGTCTTGATTCATGTCAGTGCATTAGGGTGATGAAGATAAATTTCAGTTTGAAATGTTTTAGATTTGATTTGATTTGCTGTATAGACCCCAACTATAGCCCGCTATCATGGAAAAGTTTCTTCAGATTACGTAAACGACATGCCTTGGTCGTAACATGACGTATTTTTACCAATTGTAGTCTGCAACGCCTGCCACATATTTTGTTCTTGTATGAGGGTCTTTGTCATGTGAACGCTGAAGACATGAACATATTTCCACACAGTATTTACACAAAGAGCCTAAAGGTGTAAAGAAGCTATATGCAGGCTAATTGTGGAACCTGTGGTCAATATATGACCGTGGCAGGTCGACTACGTAATCACAAAACATTTCTAGCTATAGCGTGCTATAATTGGAGCCAATAAAGCAGATCTTTGAACTGATAACATATATCGTGGTTATATTTTTAGAAATTTTTGTAGTTTTTGTACAAATAATTTTAATATTTCAGGCTCATCAATTCCTGTGCGTGAATATTGACGAACTACTTTAGCACCGTGACGGCCCTCACCGGCAACAAATGCCTTAACAGATTACACCTTCACCTCTCAATGAACATGCTAAATAGGCCTATATATCAAATGTCCAACGATTATTAATTATTAAATATCATTTCCAATGTTTGTTTCTCTTATAATATTAATTACTAAACAAGACTCCATGATTCGGATCACAAACAAGGAAGAAAAAATGACTGAAACGGGTAAATAAAAATCCAATAACTTAAACGAATTGCTGCATGGGCAATAAAAACTTACTGTGAACTGAAGCAAAACAGCAACAATGAAAAGCATAATGAAAACGTCATCCCAGCTAAGAATAGGATCGCTCTCCTCCCTATTACATCGATAAGTACCATGTTAGTTAAAACAGCTGTAATAGGAAAGAAAAAATGTCAGATATTTTGAAGCAGCTATATTTGTCTCATAGATTTTGGTATTTTCAGTTCTGTAGCGGTGAATATAACAATCATTAAAACGTTTATATATTTAATGACAGAAAAGAGACAAATATTTACAGTAGTTATAAAGAAAATAGCAAGTTACTTTAATGTTTATATACATTTTAGGCGGTCATGGAATCATCAGTGACATATATGAAACAAACTTAAAACAATTGGTAATTGTTATTGGGCAGCAGACTGTTATAAATGTTTTGTTTAAAGCACTACGGTATAATGCAATGGTGGTATGACAGATATGATTCGCACATTCCTCAATCAATATTGATAGATATACATTCATCGGGGTTTTGGGCCACAACCAGTATTGATAGAGACACATTCATCGGGGTTCTTGGCCACAAACATTATTGATAGAGATAAACTCATCGGGGTTCTTGGCCACAACCCAACCCTCGACAGGAAAAAAAATCGGTAACGATCCCCTATTACAAACCATATCACCTCTCCCGGTCATAAAATACCCCAACTTTAGATTTTCGGTATAACGAGGTAGTTTTATAACTCATAACGTAACAGTTCATCACCAACCCACTTCACCCAATACCTCCCCACCCAAACCCACGAAACCTACCCAAACCCACCTCGCCCTCTTCTCACCTTCCTCATCACCTATCGAGTAGAAACTCGATATGTACCTGCAAGTAATGCTTTGCTATAAGTTACAAGAAGAACTTTCTTACGTTACCGTATAACCTCAACGATATGCCTTTAATTATTACAAATGTCTCGAAGATATTGTGATAGATGTATAAGCGTTCATTATCTTTTGCGTAATAATATTTTAACTTACCTGGTAGTTCGGCCACTGCTACGATTATCATATTTAAGTAAGCCTCATCACTGAAAGACTGGCAGGTTTCCGCACAAGGTAAAGAATTATCACTTTCGAATTCTGTTAAGGTTTGAAAACGTAATGCAAAATGCAATAGTGCACGTAATAACTAATGCACTCATGATTTTCAGACAACATAAATATTTTAAATTATAAATGTGGCAGCAATCGTCCTCATCATAGTTATCTGTATAGTTACTTTATATATAGGCCTTGTTACAGCAGGGAGTTGTTATGGAAACAACTCCCTGGTTTCAGCTATAGGTCTGTGTATGAAGAATGCATAAATCATTATTTTTTGCTTGGTGACCCCAATTTTTACCTTGATCATCTTGGTGACCCTCAAGTGGCGGAAGTTGAAGCCTGGGAAGGGGTGTACAGTGAGGAGCCCCCCTCCCCTCCCCGAGAAATGTTTGTATGATTAGTTGCAAACTGGTGTTATAGTCGGCAACTTTTGAAGTAATTTATGTTCACGATTTTCCACTTTCTTTTCCACAAATACGCCATTTCTCTTCTGGATATTTTTTGCGACCCTAAATAGGTTATGAACCCGACCCTGAATCTCCTCCGATTACAAAGTTATAATTGACAAGAGGAATGAAGAAATTCTCACCTGAGCACGCATTACCGTCAGCAAGACTTTCCGCAGTCAATAAAACAACACCGTAGTATGCTGCAGAGGCCGAAAACCTGCAATATATTATATCATGATATTAGTCTGCTGAATATACATGCAGTGCCTTGCATAAGGTATGTCTGTCGACTTTCTTCAGTGTGTTATATCATATTATACAACACCTAATTATATTCCGGCCATTTGATTGGTCAATTGCTCGTTGATTGCATGCAATATCCACTCTATTGCACGCTATGAAATAGAACCATGCGTTATACTTTTTTGATAGCACTTTTTTTCAATGGTAAGAGAGCAGA